>PKML01055840.1:0-40226 GCA_002933935.1 Eutrema yunnanense | reverse complement strand
GTTTTGACTCAATAAAACAATTTTGACTCGATAAAACGACTGACTCTAAGAAAAACAAACACAATGTCAGCAGACACCTCCCCCAGACTTGAACAACACTGTCCCCAGTGTTATCTAGCCTAGAGTTAGTGAAAATAAACAAATGAACTGAGTGGATTATAAAAATTAGGAACCGTACCTTTACAGGGTATCGATCGATACTAGGCAGTATCGATCGATACCAGCCGTATGTCGACACAATGATTAAAAACCAGGGGTGACGAGTTGATTAACCAGGGAAAGCGTTCCATTGTGTTAGAAGTTAGCACTGTTAGGAACACTCAGAAAACAGGTTAAAAGCAACATGGTAGATCAAAGATGAATCCAAGGAAGTTCAAATGCAAAAACACACACTGACATAAGTTCAACAGAAAAGAAAAATGAAAGAAAAAGAAAAAGAAAGAAAAATACAAACGTGAAGATCAGATAAGACTAATCCTGCGTCTCCTCGGAATCGCTCTCATCACTAGCAGCAGGTGCGGTGTGTGAAGGTCTAGGCTGGGACGATGGATCAGTGTCAGTCGTGCAGCGGCAGCGAACAGCAGCCCAGATGCTCCTCAAGCTAGTGATCATAAATCTCTGGAAAGCAGCTGGCTCCATCGGAACGTCTGTGTCCGCAGGCCACTGTGGCTCAGGAATGGGTGGACACGGTGCAGCCTGTGTACGTCCTCTCTGACGTGAAGTAGATGGGATATCAGCAGGAGGACGAACATGTCGTCGAGTCGTAGAGATCGAAGTCAGGAGGTCTGCAGCAGGCTCGAAACGAAGCAGAGTAGGGTCCTCAGATATGTCTGTCAGATCCCTAGCAGGTAGCTGCACCAGAAAGCTCCCATCCATCTGATCTGTTAAGGATCCACCGGAGTTTCGCGGTAAGTATTCACTTGAGTTTTCTTCCTTTTTTAGTTCATTTTGCCAATATAAATTTTCAAAACTAACGTTAAGTTTTAAATTGTAGCAAGAGTTCACGTGGGACTCTGACCTTACGAGGACGATTATCGGGCAATTCGACAGGTATGCCGTGACTTCATACTCAAACCACATGTACGAGTGGAAGCATGGCTTAGCGAAGCCGAAGGACCTTGATGACGATGTGTGGAAGGGCTTCTGCGAGTATTGGAGTAAGTCGACGACGAAGGCGACCTCCGCAAGAAATTCAAAGAACCGCAACAGCGACTGAGGAGGGAAGGGGGTCTACATTCACAACGGGGGTGCAAAGACCGTCGAACGCGAAGCGATGGAAATGGAAATGGTAACTGTAATTTCAATTTTTATTTACTAATTTCTTTTAATATTACTTTTTACTTAATTAAATTTTATAGGCGAAAGCAGAGGGAAAAACTCCCGACTACCTTAAAGTCATCGAGAGGAGGCACACCAACAAAAAAACGGGGGTGATCCAGGACCCAGGCATGCGTCAGCTTGTCGAGACCTGCAAGAAGAAGAAGACGGAACATGAAGTTTCGATGTCGCAGCTCACTCTTGACGGATCCTCGGACTCGAACGAGTACGTTTTATCCACGGAAGAGATCAACCAAATTATTCTCGGGGTAAGTTTTTATTTGTTTTCAATTTTTTTTGTTCCGTTATTTTAATTTATTACTAACATTTATAATATTTTGTAAGAAACTCGACAAGTAAAGGGTCGATTCGCGTGGTTAGGCGGACTTCCGACCCATGAATCTTCTTCCTCGATTCCTCGTTATCCTTCGGAGTATCGGGAAGAAATCACGAGGCTCAACCAAACGGTTAAAGACCGTGACGACGAGGTTGCGGTGTTAAAGTTTGCACAAACTTTGACCCAGTCACAGCTCGCCGACTTGCAGAAGATCATGCAAAGCGCCTTCCCAGATATCTTCCGGAAAAACAACCCCGCCAACCCCGACGATCCCGACCACTGTTCGAACGTTTAAATTGTTTAATGTTTTTTATTTGAACAATTATAATTTTGTTTTATGAATACTTTTTTAATGTTTTATGAATTTTAATTATTAAATTCTTTTTTAATAATATATTTAATACAACTTAAATAAATTAATTAATAATTTAATTAATTTTTAAATATATTTAATTAAAAACTTAAATATTAATTTAAAATTTATAATTAAAACAGATTATTAAATTATCTGTCGGAAAAATTCCGTGGGAAATCCATCGGAACTATTATGTGGGAAATCCGTCGGAAGCATTCAATAGGATATTCGTCGGAAACAGTCCGTCGAAAATCCGTCGGAAACAGTCCGTCGAAAATTCGTCAGAAACAATTCGTGGGAAATCCGTCGAAAAGTTCCCACGGATTCTCGACTGCTTTTCCCGACAAAGATCTGTCGGAATAAATGGTCGTCGGAATACCGTCGGAACTTTTTCGAGGGAATTTCCGTCGGAAATCCGTCAGATATAGGGCCGTGGGTAATCCGTGGGAATAATGTCCGACGGTGTATATCCGTCGGAAAATAACCCATCGGTATTCCGTCAGAAATTTCGCACGGATTTTCGACGGATTTTATATTCCGACGAGCTGGAACCGACGGAATTTATCCATCGGAAATGACCTATTACGACGGAATCAGCCGTCGGAAAACGGTTGTTTTCTTGTAATGAATGGAGAAACTCAAAAGAAAAGTCGATGAGAGCCAAAGGGAGTTTTGCAACGTTATATACTCAAATGATGAGCATGAAGCCGCTATTAGAGGAATTGAGCTTCTACTCTATGGTTCACAAGTCAAAGAACTTCCCCCTAGAGATGTTTCTTTAGAATTCACAAGTTGAGAATTCTCACAAGGACATGGTTGTGGAGAAAAACGTGGAGGCACATGTGGTGCTTAAGAAAGAAGCCTCTTGCATTATACTTTCTCCATATGAGCCTCCACTTCCATTTCCCGGGCGTTTTCTCACCAAGGCCCTAAAGAAAGTTCTTTCAATCTTCAAGGCAAACATGGATAAGATTGGGGCATCTTTGCCTACTGAAAGTGACTTGTCTCAAGTCCCACAACACCAAATGTTCATCAAAAACATACTTGAGAACCGAGAGAGAGTGGAAGAACTTATGGCGGTCTTTGATTCACCAAGTATAAAAAGGGTTGAGCCTAAGTCTATCCCCAAGCTTGGAAACCCAGGTAAGTTCTCCATCACTTGCTCTCTTGGAGACTTGAAAATACATGATGATTTGTGTGACTCGTGCTCGAGTGTGAACATCATGTCCTTGGAGATGGTTAAGAGTCTTGGTATCAAGAGTATGGAAGATTACCCCTCCACTATCACATTTGGAGACTCTTCTTCAAGGAAACCGCTTGGCCTTGTTTAATACTACCCTCTCAATATCGGAGAGTGTCTTGTACCAACGGACTTCATTGTCATGGAGATGGGACAATCTAAAAAGCTCCCTCTCCTGCTTGGGACTCCATTCCTCAATACCACCGGTGCAAGCAGGGAATTCAAAAACCAAAAGGTGGTTCTCATGAATGTAAATAACAAAGTTTACTACCCAATGAAGGCTTGTACCACCAAGATTTGTGGCACAATCACCATTGAGGGTAATGAGGTTCAAGATCCAATAGTTGAGTATGTGGGTATTGGTGCAACGATGGGTTGTGGTAATGATGAGGAAGCCCTTGCATTGGATGGTGAGTGCCTAGAATCCCTCATCCATACCGCAATGGACAATGGAGTTGAGAGTAGCAAAAGTGCTAAGAAGAGGACAAAGACCAAGCATGCTTGATGAGAATGAGTCAAAGCTAGGCCAACCTTCCACAATGACACTCACTCCTTGGAAGTACGAAGATGGGGTGATTGAGTACAAGATCAAGTGCAAGGGATGGTCCAAGCCTTTTGCCTCGGTTAAAGCAACCCTCACACCGGAGCTCAAAGACAAAGGGCAAGCCGCTCTTCAAGAGCTCATGAGCAAGGTCATCACTCTTGAGCTAAAGGACCCACCAAGGAGTGCTAACACTCCTCTCACAGCCACCTAAAAGGGTAACAAACGTCGAGCTTAGTGACATTAAACAAAGCGCACTTGGGAGACATTCTCATGTCTATCTTTGTAAATACTTTCTATCTTTTTAAGTGCTTTTTGATGTTTTGGTTAAGTGGTTGCAAGGCTCTTGATGGTGACAAGGTCGCGGCAAAGCAACGGCGTTTGATGTTGGAAAAATCCCCATTCTCTCCATTCCCATAGACAGACTCATCCATTGTATATAACTCTTTTCTTTTGAGTCTTTACATTTTATCTTTTGTTTTTGGTCTCTCTCTTGAATTTCTTTCACACCGAGACGTTGTGATTTAACTTTGGAGGATGGACCGGTATCTAATCATGTGTTTTGTTTTCTTATTTTGATTTTTTGTATCTTGAGTCTCATGCATATCATGCATTCGCAAAAATTGAAAAATTTTAAACTTTTTTGAAAAAGAAATCATGTAGTTGCACTAGCATGATTAAGATTGAGTCTACATGCATATCATATAGGGTTGCACTCACTTGCATTGAGAGAAACATTCTTGTAGAGTATCATTTTAAGAGCTTGGTTCAATGTCCACATTGCTAGTTGTTTGATGCTTTTGATCTCGTGTTTGAAATCAAGGATGAACCATATTTTGATCTCATGTTTCATTACTTGGGTCTTAGCTAAAGCAAGTTGTGAATTGAGTCCAATCCTACTTAAGTGAGAACCATAATCTTGACATTTTAATTATCGTGTTTATGCATCTCATAGTGAATTCATGGATACCACATACATATTTGGGCTTTCTTACCCTTTTCACAACCCTCTTGTTAGCTCAAATAGCCAATTCCCATCATTGGAACGGTTGACCATACATTTAACTTACCTTCCTTTCAAGCCAAATCTTTAGTGTGCGAATGTGAGGCATAATTTTTCGAGTAAGCTTGGCAAAAAGTGTTGAGTTTAAGGCGACAAGGATAGGTTTGCATGTAGATCTAGCCCAAGAACAAGGGCTAGATTAGGCTAGGCTGGCTAGGAAGGGAAATTTTGGGGTTTGGTATGAATGAAAGTGTATGATTGATGGGATCGTGGTGCAGAAGAGAAGTGAGGCAAAGGAAATGAAAAGGTAAACAAAGGGATATTGTCAAGTATATATGGTTGGTAGAAAATGTATGAATTAGCTCTAAACATTAAGGTTAGTCTCCAAATGTTTAAAACAAAAATAGCCAAAAAGATGGCTAAAGCATCAAAGTGATGAAGATGGAGGCAAGGCAAAACGTCAACAAGAAGAGCTAAAGGAAATGAAGTGAAAACACCATACCATGAGTCAGGCATGAAGAAAGACAATCCTCCAAGTGAGAAAAGATGAAGTGGAAGAAGATGAAAAACATGTGGGACATGAAGGCAAAAGGCCTTGTGAGAAGGGTAGCATAGGTTTGTGGCTTCATGGGTTAGAAATGCTAGGGTTATGGACATCTTAGGCATTGGGTAGATGTAAATTTATCCTTGTATGAATAGGTTGCCTTTTAGTCTTAACATTTTGCTATAGCTTTCTCATTCATAGAGTGATCCCTTGAATTGGAGTAACCACATACATTTGAGATCATCTTAATCTCAAGACATTTACCATAGCCAAATGAATTCACTTTTCTTGCATGAATGTGGTTCACTTGAAACAATTAAATGAATGTCAAAGGATTGGATGATAGGATTGCTTGTGTAGGTTGAGACTTGGGCTTGATTCATGTAAAGATAGATATGGCTAGCGCTTTTTGAGTAGACTTGTTTGATCGCATCCTAGAGCTAACAACTTGGACATTGAGTTTGAATTCTTTTAATGATACTTGTGGATGTGAGATTCATGTCTCTCTCTCTATCTCTCTCTCTCTCCTTGTTCTTGTTTGTTTGCTTGAGGGCAAGCAAAGGAATAAGTTTGGGAGAGTTCATATTCTCATATTTTACTCGTTTTAGCATGCATTTAACTTAGTGTTTTGAGTCTCATACATGTGTTTTCATAGATTTCTTTAGCGTTTTGGTCCAAATTAGAGTCTAACTATTTTGCATTAGGCCCTAGTGAGTCTTGCATCATTTGGAGTGTTTTCTAGGTACTTGGAGATATTTTGGGGATAATTAAAGTTATGGAGCAAAGGCAAATGCAGAGTTCACAAGAGGTGTCTGAAATATATAGGGCCGTACGAAGGGTCTTCATTTGGATTCAGCTTCTGAGATCTTCACAAAAATCGTAGACAATTGAGTTATCTATCGTCTGGAGGTGGTTTTAAGTCGTTCTGACAGTGGTTCGAAAGATACAGTAGATTTATCAAAGACATGTATGTCTGGCGCGCATGCCAGTCGACCAGGGGATTCCATCGGCATCAGGTTTTGGGCAGTGGTTGCCCGATGCAGTCCACCAGAGGATTCCATCGGAATTTGGTATCATGCAGTGGTTGCCCGATGCAGTTTCTGCCCGACCCAAACCCCCCCCCCCCGGGTCAATACCCAGTTTGTTTCGGGTTGACTCAGTTCGCCCAAACAACATTAAATATTGCAAAACTCTAATTTTGGATCAATGCCTTATTTTTCTATATATTTTCTATAGCAAAAACATCTCCTTTTTAAGTGTTCTTAAGATTTTTGTAAAAGAGATCTTCATTTTATTTATGCAATCTAAGTTTTAAGCTTCTTAATCTTTTCTAATCTTTCATCTTTCTATTCTCTAATCATGATTAACAACACCTCTTTTATGAGATTTGGTGTGTTCTTCATGATTAGTGAGTAGTTTTTTTAGAGCTCATGGATGGGGTTGATTTAGGGGATTTCGTGATAGATCTATGATGTCTAGGGCTTAGTTTACATCTTTCCTCTCTTATTTAGTGTTCATAATGCTAGATTAAGCTTGAGAGAGTTAATCTATATCAAAGGGAATTTCATGCACACAAGGTGTTCGATGAAATTCCCCAAAAAAAAACTAAATAAGAGATTTTACTTGCTTAGCCTATGAGAGTAGTTGTTGAAGGAGTATTATGGCTATTTGAACTTATGATTAATTCTTGTTGATTAACTTTTCACAAATGAGAGTTTGTTCTTGATTAGTTGATTATCAAAGTGATTAGTGCCATGAGAGTGGATTAGTCTTGTTTAAGTGTTCTAGACTAAGAAAAATTGCTTGATTGTGTGTAATGACATCATAGGTTGATCATAAAAGTCCCCAAATTCTATAACCTCATCCAAGGGCTTGCCTTTATCAATTTGTTAATCTCGTTTAGTGCTTGTTTAGTCTTGTTACTTGTTTGCTTTGTTACATTTGAATTAGGTTGCTAGAATTTGAAACCAAAACTACTTTGTTTGCTTGAATTAGAGAGTTTCTTGCATTTTTGTTGCATTAAACTAAACCCCGATTGGATTGACACCTTAAGTACTACAATGATATGAGTAAGCTTAAGGATTGATTCATAAGTAAAATCCTACTTATCAAGCGCCTCCTTCCATTTGCATTTGAAGGTCTTCTTCCTATAAACGTCCATGGAGTTATTGCAGGTACATACATTAACGCTATTATGTATGTTACCATATTTTTATTTGGGATCATTATATGTTATTTAATTTTGTATGTCTACTATATATGCAGGGATCGGTGCTTTCTTCCGGGATCTATGCACGAGTTCACTTACATCAGCTGAATCCAAAATCTGGAGGAAAACATACTGGTTCTCTTTTGCAACCTCAAAACAAATATTTCCTCCTGCCTTTTTGATGTTTTGGAACATCTTCCTATTCATCTCCCTCGAGAATCAGCACTTTGTGGGCCGGTTCAATACTGATGGATGTACCATTTTGAGCGGTATATGTTCCACCTAAAGAAGAAGGTGAAAAATCTTGCTAGAGTCGATGGTTCTATTGTCGCACAGAGCATTAATGAAGAAACTTCCAACTTTGCCGGCTACTACTTTCCAGCGAAAGTCCAAACAAAAAGTAGACGCCCCGCATGGCATGATGATGGAGGGAAAAGAACTAGTTATTATGTATATGTCCCATATATATTTACTCAAATTGGACGACTAAGTGGAAAAATCAAGGATCGGCGACTATCAGAGGAGGAGAAAAGGCCCTTTCATATGTATATTCTGACAAACTGCGACGACGTTTTGGAATATGAGAGGTACCTAATTTTTTTTTTTTAATTAGTTAACAAAGTTTACTAATGCATGCTATTTTCTAATGCATTTGTTCATGCACATGATGTTCATGTCCCAAATACGCGATAGGTATCCAAATTACACAGAGGATGAGCTTGATGTCGTCAAGTAGAATGACTTTGGTGATTGGTTGAAATATTATTTAAGTGTTAAAAGATGCTTTATTATATAATTAAATTGTATAACTTCCTTATATAAACATCGTGTCGATTATTGTCCACATGAAATTTTTACAGGTTGGTCAGATGACTGCTAGATGGGAATCGTTTCCGACGTGGTGAGTTGAGATGGTGAAAGTCCCGACGTTTATTACAAAATCTTATCCGATGTATTGCACCAGAGGGTATGCTTTTAAGGCTCATCGGGAAGGAAGCTCAAAGAAAACTTGTAATTATGGTATATCGTCTCAATTTGGAGAAGTTCTCTACTACGGCGTCATCCGCGAAATATTGGAGGTCCATTATCAGGGAATGGTTGACTTGAGGTGCATTGTGTTCTACTGCGATTTGTATAATCCAGTGGAAGGTCTACGTCAGGACGCATTTGGTGTTACATCTGTCCACTCTCGAAGGCGACTTCAGAAATACGATCCTTTCATTCTTGCTTCACAAGCGGATCATGTTTCCTATATTTGATACCCCCAGGTTAGGAACAAGCAAGACCCTTGGATTATTGTTACGTCGATACACCCAAAGGGAAGAATTTATGGTGTTTCCGAGCTTGGCATTTCAATTTGGGTAAACGTCCTATTTCTCCCTTGAAAACTATTATCTAGTAACATGTCCACACGAAGTTTTACCCTCGTCTTCAGTCCCCCTATATATTCTGAAAGTTACAAACTTATTTCCCCCCAATTTGAAAGATCAAAACATATTTACATATAGAATTCAGTTTTAATGGTTTGCGACCTAAACCTGGTACAAAACCAGTTATACCGGATACCAGACCGAATTAAAAATCCGACCCGAACTGAAATCCGATCCGTAACCCGGGTAAAATACCCAGTTCCCTCAAAAAAAATCCCAAATCAATTTTGCAAACTGAAGAACCCTAAAAATTGATTTTTCAAACTTGATTGTTATAAAATCGATTTTCCAAAAGCAAGATACACCAATTCTTCTTCGTCCTCCTCCGACGCTGACCAACAACAACAACAATAACAACATCATGATGATATCGACCCAACACCAACATCCCACGCACAATTATCTTCATTTTTATTTCGATTGAGAACAAGAAGGGGTTAATTGCAAATCAAAATTCCCATATTTTTAAACTATGATTTGGTTTCTACATTTTTTGGATGGATATTATAAAAAAAAAAGAACAATTTATTTAGGTTTATTGTACATCTTATTCAAGTTTCAATCTTGTGAGATTTTACCAACAAAAGAAAAAAAAAAGTTTTGTTACAGATGTGAGCATAAAAAAAAACAGTTTATTCCTCCTCCATGGATTATGGCCAGTTGCCAGCGCCTGACCTTGACCCACCCGAACCATCCGACCCACCATCTTTCCCCGACAGAGCCTCCATCCTCAGACTCATCCTCTTCCCCGGATCCTCCTGCAACCACAAATCCTTCATCCCCTACAGTTACTCCACCCCGAGGAAGCCTCCATGTCCGCCGCTACTCTTTCCCTGGTGACTCCAGTTGGGGGAGATCATTTACAGAGAAGATCAAAAAAAAAAATTCTCAAATTTGAGAAAGCTTTCAAGTGAGATTCGGGAAGGAGGGTTCGATTCGGGATTTGAAGTTTCAAGAGAGATTAAAGGTTTCAAGTAAGAGATTCAGCAGCTCTCACTCCCCAATCTCTGGATTTGAGGATTCTCGATTCCTAAATCAATTTGAGGGTTAGGTTCTTCTCTTCAATTGGGGATTTTTTTTTTTATTTAAGGATCTAATTCCGATTTACAAGTTCTAATCGGGTCGTAATCCGAGTTAAGTTGGTTTGTAAATGATTAATTTACCATCGGTCAATAATAAACCAAATTAAATCGTGGTCTGGGTGGTTATTAGTTTTGAACTTCTATTCTATGTGTAAATATGTTTTGATTTTTCAAATTGGGGAGAAATAAATTTGTAACTTTTAGAGTAGGGGGACTGAAGACAAGGGTGAAATTTCGTGTGGACCTGTCACTAGGTAATAATTTTTCNGGGGGGAATAGGACGTTTACCCTTTCAATTTTAATATACTTGACATTTTAAGAAACTTTTTCCCGGCTAGAATGTAAATCCTGGGAAATATATCTGAATCCGTCGGAACTTTCTGGCGGATTTCCGACGGATTCAGATTTTTCAGTTTTAGCCGGGGGAAACTTCAGGTTTAAGCAAGGGTAAAAAATTCAGTTTTAGCTAGGGGATTCTAAATTCCGTCGGAAATCCAACGAATTTTTCCGAGGGATTTCCGTCGATTTAGGGTATAAAACCTCAATTTTGACAGATTTTGAACTTGTTTTTTCTTGATAAATGTAGAAGTAACAAATTAGAACAAGTTTCTGTGAAATGTTTGTAAAAATCAAACATTTTTTAGTTTTAAATTAAAATCATCATCGGACTTATATGTTCTATCATAGAATGTGCCAGAATTTCGCGGGCCTAAATGGGTCAGCCCGTTTATGCCCGTTTAATAAACGGGTTTTGACATAGTTAAACGGACAGCCCGTTTAAGTTTTTTGTTTTTTTTAATAACATATTGCAAATATTATATAAATTGGTTATTAAAAAACTAATTTGTACACTAATTTTTTTTCAAAACGAATATTCATATCATAGAAAAAGTATATGCAAAGATTTTCTAATTGGTTATTAAAAAAACTAAATTGTAGTTCGGTTTAACTTGAATAAAAACTTGGATCATATGATCTCGACCCAAAAATTGATTTGCATTGACATAAAATATTTTTAAAATATTATTTAACGCACAAAATCCACAAGTTGTGGTATATACTTATATTTTTGTTTCATTTATATATTTTTATGCAAATATATATTTTTATGCAACTATATACATTTTTATGCAAGTATATATATATATATATATATATATTTAGATTTTGATTTTGAACTTTAACAAAAAAGTTGGGTTTTTTATATATTTAGTTATTTTTTTCAATTTTTAAATTTTGTTATATTCTAGTAAAAATATACCTAAATTTTTAAAACTATATATAAAGTATATATTATTTATAACATAATAATTAGATTTATATATTTATTTTTAAAAAATACTCCAAATTTTAAACGGGTCTAAACGGATCACACTAATTTTAACTGGTCTAAACGGGCGGGCCTAAACGGGCCAAAAAATAAACGGGCTTAAACGAGTCGGGCCTAAAATAAAAACCGATTTTGTGTGAAGATATAAATTATATAAAAATGTTTTTGGAAAATATAAAATCAAAATTATAAATACTAATCTAACAATTATAAATACTAATCTAACAAAGTATTAATCTAAATCACTAATCTAACAATTATATAACAATTATAAATACTAATCAAAATATGAAATCAAATGTATAATTTTATAAATTAAAAATTCTAAAAACGCAAGTGCAGATCGAACGATGATTCAATTATATACCTATTTCACTACTCTCTTCTCTGTAATCCTCGCGGCTACCAGACGATGCGTATTGGATCTCATAGAAACTCGGTCTGAAAGCAGCAACTGCTTTAGGACGCAATTGCCGTGGGATCAAATACGCAAAGGTTTGGTAGACGCGACGATAACGAAGAAGAAAGTGGTGAAATAAGTATATAATTGAATCATCGTTCGACGTACACCTACGTTTACGTTTTTAGAATTTTTACTAATTATAAATATATTTGAATTTCTCGGGAAATTTGAACTTCTCGGGGTTGCTATTACCAACTCCAGAAGCATGTTGAAGGAGATCTTTGTATTGAAAACACGGTTTCACGATTTTTCAATACGAAGATCTCCTTTAACATGTTTCTGGAGGTGGTATTAGCAATCCCGAGAAGTTCAAATTTCCCAACACTTGTGGCACCGGACTTTCGCGGTAAGTCGTTTTTAATATATCTTTATTTTTTTAGTTCATTTTGTTATTTTTTATTTTGAAAACTAACATTATGTTTTTTAATTGTAGCAAGAGTTCACGTAGACCCCTAATCATACGACGAATGTTCTTGGCCATTTTGATTAGTATGCCGCAATTTCGTACTCGAACCAAATGCACGAGTGAAAGCAGAAGTGGAAGTACGTAAAATTCAAGCCGAAGGACCTCGAAGACGACATGTGGAAACATAAATATGTTCGATAAAATAGATGTCTACATAAAAAATAGCATGTTATGAGATTTAGACTAAATAAGTTAAACCCTTTAAGAAATCCAGTTGATAAGTATTGCAATGAGTTGACTCGTTTGGTTAGGTTGTTTGTCGGTATGTGCACGAACCGTGCACGAGTCACAATATGAACACCAATGACAACAATATAATAGTCTTAGATATACAATCATCTGAGAGTTTTCTAGCTAACTATTACATCTCAAGAATCAAAATTAGGGCCTAATTTTATTTTATTAAAATCCTAAATCCTTAATCTTAAAGTGTTAACAAAAAAATCATAACCCTAATGTTTCGGAAAAAACCTTAACTTGCAAAACAAGCAAATTTTGGACTCTTACTCCTTGAGTGTAAGTCTTTAGGGACGTGGCTCACTTCATTCTAAGTTGGGCTAGAGGAAAAAGTTGGCACAAAGAATGAATGAAATGAAATGAAGAGTTGGACCAAATGAAGCCATTAGAAGAATAGTCGGGCTTTTTTCGGGATAAGAAAAACCCATAAGAGGAAGAAAAGAATAGGGAGTATTTTAAAAGGATCCTAAAGTTTCATTAGCCTAATTTTCGTGTTCCATAACTAAAATAAGAGAAGTCCAAAAGCTAAAGGCCATAAATAATCATTAAGGACAAATTCGACTTTCTGCAATGAGGCATATGTTTTCAGTTCACCTCTATATCAAGACGAGCCACCAGTTTGTGAGGAATATAGAGTGTTATTGCGGTGATGCCATGCCGGAATCACTTTGGAGCGACCACCGACCAGCCACCATGAAGGAGGAGCCACCGCAGCTATCTTAAAGGAGGAAGAAGGCAGATCTGACCCGTTTTGGAGGAGGGGAGAAACGGATGGGCAAAACATTCTGGATATGATCAAAACTTTCAGGGTATGTTCTCAATGTTGGATCAATTTTTTAATAAAGCCAATAAGCTTATTAAATTGAATGAAAGTGAATGAGAAATAGGCCATTGGGTTCATAGAAAAGTCATAAGTTTATTTGCTTAGTGGTTAAAGAGGAAAATGTTTATCCCACATTGGAAACTTTGGGGAATTAGACCTCATTTCTCTGGTTATATATTCACACGCCTCTAGTCTCATTCATTTTACACGCTTTCTCAAAGCAAAAAAAAAAGAACGCTTTCTCAAAGCAAAAACAAGAGAAAGTTTCCAGCAATCTCTCACTTCTTTTCAAGTAAGTGTCTCGAGAGTATAGCGTAGTATTTTGTTCGCAGATTCTATAATCGAGTGTCGTAATTATAGTCTCATATAAGGTTGTATCATGGAATTCAGAATCTCTTTTTGCCGCCACACTGCGGGATATTTAATGAATTAAGGAAAAGTTCATACTCGCCTCTGTGTATTCATCTTTCCATTAATCTCTCTTTTCATATCGTTTCTCCGTTTCTAAGTCGTTTATTCGCAGTTTTCTAATCCCGATTTTGGAGGTATTACACTCAACTCCTAGATCTAGATACATCCAAAAGCGTCTTCCCATTCGGAATTACGGTTTAAAAGTTGCTATCATTTCTCGAGACATATCTGCGAAGATCGAATCTACGAGCAGCCCACTTAGGAAGCATTTTCTCGTCGATCCAGAAGGAGGCACATGCCGATCTACATACCGTTGGAAATTTGTCAGAGTCATCTTAACATATCTTATTTCCGATGTCAAATCCAAGGTATATCCAGAACGTTATCACCATTTTTTTCTCGGCAATGAATTTATCCAAAACCAAAAAAACCATAAACCTTAGATCTAGATACGTTTTTCGCGCAAGTAACCCAAAATCTTATATCTAGTTTTCCTAATCTGAAAATCCTTTCGGAAACCCTAATCCTATTTTGGGAATTTTCGTTTTTGGAAAGAGTATTTCGAGAAATTTCCGTTTTGGGAAATATTCCATTTTAGGAAAGTTATAATTTTAGGAAACCCTATTTTAAAACATATCATGAATGAAAACTCTATTTCCAATCACAAAGTTCATGATGCCACTTCTCAACCACAACTGCTCAAACCAAAATTTTCTAAGTTCTATCAAACTAAGGTGGGGATATGTTATAAGAATTTCTCTAATACTTTATTTAGTTTATTAATAGGCGCATTGTGTTTATGTAGATGAATGGATGTGTGGTGTTGGTTATTGCTTGTTGTTAATGATGTTGATAGTTGTTGCATGAGTAATTACACATATGCATCATTCATACATGATAATCGGATTAAGAAAAATTAATGTTTAAAAGAAAAATGGTTGGAAATGGTATTGTCAAATATGGAAGTTAGTAATGGAGGATAAGATTTTCATGTGTGGCATGATCATCCATTGTGTGTCCCCGCGTCATGGGGGTGAGCCATGAAGCACGATATTGTTCATTGGCTATACGAAGGACAAGATGTGAAGTGTATTGGCATGGTCACACGAAGGATTTATTAGTGAGTGGGGACCAAACGGTTGACAAACCGTAAATGATACATATAATGTTAAAGAATGAGAATGATTAAGGAGAATGAGTACCTTGAGTTGAGACCCTTGATAATGTGAAAGAGTTAGGATATGTGTGTTTGGGGTCCTGCATGAACATTACTAGCTGCATGTGTTAATTTGATTTATCGGCTAAGCATGTTGCGTGTATTAGTGAATTAAATAGTGTATTGTGGATCTCGTGTCCACTGAATTAAATAGTGTATTGTGGATCTCGTGTCCACCACCCCCCCCCCCCCATTGAATAACGTTGGTTCATTTAACGGCAGGTGTTACTATTCATCGAAACTCGACGACCACTATTCATAACCAGAAAACATATTGGTATCATCGTTAACAGTGTCATGTTAACCCAGTTAACATCGTTAACCTATAATTAGTATCGTTAACATTGTCATGTTAACCCAGTTATCATGTTTATTTTTATGAAATTGTCATGTTAAACCAGTTATCATATCATAAATTATCGTGTTAATTCAATTATCATTTTGCAGGAAAATGTGAAATATGGAAATATAAAAATTAATGTGATAATCCGGTTATCCTATCATATAAACTATGTGTTATTGGTTATCTAACTTTGTTATCATCACAAATGTATACTGATAATCTATTGGATAACTTTGTTATAATATATTGGATAATTTTGTTATTGATTAGTTTCAACGTAATTAACACTTAAAATTAGAAGAAAAACAAAAAAAAATTAAACACCACCATAGTGGGTGACGCCGTGTCCGGCGTCACCGGCGTCGCCTCCGTCGGGGGTCTTTTCCGCCGGCATCGTCGTCCTCGCCTTCGTCGCCGGCGTCGGCTTCTTCTTCTTCCGTCATGAATAGTAATTCATGAGAGAAAAAACAAAAATGAAATTAGTTAGAAAATGTGGGGTTAAACTAGGGGTAATATGAGTAAGTGGTATTTAATAATATGGAAATTAGTTTTTGGAAAAAGTTAATTGTAAAATTAGGTAAGTAGAAAGAGCAATAAAATTACAGCATAAATATCCTTCTTTATTTCAAATGATTACAACAATGCCATTTGACTTGAAAACTGTATTAGCAACTAAAAAAGCCGGCGACGCTGTTCATCCACCATCCCGGTGACATTGTTCATCACACGCGACAATGTTCATTCCACGCGACACTGTTCATCCAAAGTTGACGATATTAATAATCATGCCGACCCGTCGACAATCGTCGACAAAGTTAACATGTTATAAATTATCGAATATTATTGTTAACACGTTACAAGTTTTGGATATTATTGTTAGCACATTAACATATTTATATGTTAATTGGGTTAACACGATAACATATTTAATTAGCAAGTTAACCAAATAGTTATCCACTAAATATTTGGTGATGAATAGTGTCTTCGAGTGTACAGTGATGAACAGTGTCGACGTGACGAACAGTGTCGACGTGACGAACACTGTCAGAATTATTAGCATCGTCGACCTATAATGAACAGTGTCGCACGAATAAACAGTGTCGCACGGATAAACAGTATCTCGTGGATGAACAATGTTGCCGGCTTTATTAGTTGTTAACACAGCTTTCGACAGTTTTGAGCAGTTTTCAAATCAAATGGCATTGTTGTAATTATTTGAAATAGAGAAGTATATTTGTGGTGTAATTTTTTTTCAATTTCTACTTATCTAATTTTGCAATTAACTTTTTTCAAAAACTAATTTTTTGGTCAACGTATGTTTTTCATGCAAATGACCCTTAGATTAGTCTTTTACATATGAACAGTATTTGTAAAATAGTGTTAAAAAATGTACACTTAATTTACATGTTATTTAATTGCACTCATGATTTAATATGTTATTACTCATGATTTAGTATGTTATTTAAAAAATAAATATCTCCAAAAATATAAATGTGTTATATAGTGTACTAAGTAATTATATAGATCCCAATAAATAATAATAAATCACACAATGGTCTGGCGAAAACATAAATCTATTCGATAAAATAGATGTCTACATAAAAAAAAAAGGGTAATTGCAAAATCTATGATTTCTTAATACCAAAATTAACACCCCTTTTTTACACTGTACAACATCTACTATGCATATTAAAAAGTCCATCTCACTCTTATATCTTCTAACTAATTACATGTTACTTTTTCTCTCTCATGAATACTATTCACGACGGAGAAAGGAGGAGAAGAAGAAAGAAGAAGAAAAAGAAAAAGATGAACTTTTTAATATGAATAGTAGACGGTGGTGACGTCGGTAACGGTGGATATGGTGGTGACGGCGGTGACGGCGGTAACGATGGTGATGGCGGTGACGATAACAAAGTTATCCAATAAATTATCAGTATAATGTTGTTATGATAACAAAGTTAGATAACCAGTAATACATAATTTCTATGATATGATAATCCGGTTATCACGATAATTTTTATATTTTCATATTTCACATATTTCTATAAAATAATAACTAGATTAACACGATAATTGATGATATGATAACTGATTTAACATGACAATGTTAACGATACTAACTATATGTTAACGATACTAACAATGAGTTAACGATGATTACAATAATAATTGAGTTAACATGACAATGTTAACGATGCTAACAATATGTTTTTCTGACGATGAACATTGGTCGTCGAGTTTTGATGAACGTAACTCCGATCGTTGATGAGCAGTGTCACCGGATTATTGTGTCAGAAAATGAGTTTTCAGACCAATGGCATTTTTGTAATTATTCAAAAAAGCAAAGGACATTTTGGATTTAATCATTTTTTCTCGTTCCTACTTACCTAATTTACATATTATTATTACTAGTTATCTAATTTATCAATAAACCATTCATATTCACTTAAATCACCCTAAAAAAAATAGCATGTTATGGGATTTACACTATATAAGTAAACTGTTTAAGAACTCCATTTGATAAGTATTGCAATGAGCCGACTCGTTTGGTTAGGTTGTTCGTCATTTAAATAGGTTGTTCGTCAGTTTGTGCATGTACGTGTACCAGTCACAATATGAACACCAAGGACAACAATATGTTAGTCTTAGATATAAGATCTTTCGAGAGGTTGCTAGCTAATGTTCATTATCGATCAATCTGTGTTTTAAATAAATTGAGCTTTATGATCAATATTAATCAATTAAAAAGAACTGCTAGATAAGGTCACATATCAAAATAACTGGATGAATCTGAGAGCAATTACAAATAAAATATATCATTAAAGGTACGTAACAAGCCACAACAAACAAACAAATATGTTATTATACCTTATAACCTCAATATTGGTATTAGTGTTGCGAACGATTTAACGAATTCAATGTCAAGAATAAAACGAAAACGCAAAGCTCTCCACAAGAACTAATGATCCCTGGCTCTACAAAGCCAAAAACTATATGTAATCCATGTAATGATGAAACTTTTGCGCTGGTAAGTAACATACCTCTTCTTAATCTTCTTCCATCTTTCTAATTCACCGCATCGGCTTCTTTCTTGTTCTCTCTGTTGTACTCTTCCATCTCATTGAGCCAGAGATCAGCGAACTCGCAATTCTTCCAAGCATCAAACCAAGGCCCTCCCCGAGTATAGTGCACGGCCTTAGGCTGCGTGGCCGGATTGTTCTCAACGACCCTGTTATGCCCTTCAAGGAAGTTCCACACAAAAGGAATAGACCCAATATCTTCATCCTCCAGCCACTGGAACCTATGAAGGAAAGCACCGGTCTGAGTGTTTACAGCCTTGGGGTTCAATGTCTTGTTCTTGGGGTGTCCGCAATTGTAAAGCACCATAGAGGACCAGTTCTTCCTTGGGTACACGGTTTGAACAGCACCATCCATCTTAGTAGTCTCTTTAGGAGTGTAATCATGTTGAACACACATGATCGCGTATTTGTCATCGATCAAATCAACGAGTTCCTTAATGTCAGCGAGGTAGAGGAAATCGCAGTCCACGAACATAGCCCAGCCTTGGTAATTAGACAAGTGCGGAGTCAAGAAACGAGAGAAAGAGAACTCAGTGCTCTCTAACTGACCTCTTTCTCTCCAATACAGACCTTTCTTCCTGAGATCTGATTGAACAATCGGTATGATCTCTACAGGGATTGAAGATCGCTTAGTGATCGAATGACGACAGACTTGGTAAGCAAGATCCTCTCGTGGATCGTAACCAACGAAGATCTTAAAAGGTTTCTTCTCGTAAGAGCCATTGCAGGTTGCAGATTCGGTATCGCCGTTGCTCATGGTCATTGTTGTTTTGGATCTGCGTTTAATTTCAGAGCAAAGTAAAGATCTACATTTTTCAAAAATTCAGAGAATTGTTATGAAGCAAAACCATAAAAAAAAATGAAACCATAAAATCGAAGTAAAACAAAGAAATCGACATTAAATTTCCAGAACTCGATCTCGTTACGCTAACCATTTTTTTCAAGATTCACCGGATCGTGATGAAGAAAAACTAACAAAATGCGAATCAAGTGAAATCTACTAAGCCAGAAAAACGGGAATTGCCGTAATTAGGCATCGTCAAGCAGCATGAAACCTTAAAATCGAAGTGAAAACAAAGAAATCGACATTAAATTTCCAGGAAATGAAGAAAGAAAACAGCATCGCCGTTTGTTAGATCTATCACATTACGCAAAGCATTTTTCAAATTTCAAAGAATCGTGATGAAGCAAAACCGTGAAAATGCGATTCAAGTGAAATCTAGTAAGCCAGAAAACGGAAATTGAGAGCTATGACCATAGGATTGAAGTAAAACTTTCAGGGGCTGAGGAAGAAAACAACGTACCTGGATCTCGAGAAAATGCTTGGAGAGAGCGAAAAAGAATCCACCGACACAAAAGGATTTTTCTCTGTTTCTTAAGATTTTTTTTTCTTTTTATTTTGGACTTAAATCGGAAAACCAAGAGAAAGAGATTTGGAGCGATAAAGGAGGAGAGTGGATGAATCTGAATTTAGAAATTAACTAATAATATGAGAGAGAGGCACTCGGAGTTGACCCGCGTGTTGACTTGGAGTCGGCGTGAGTTTTATGCGTTGCCTCTCTTCTTTGCCATGTGGTCGAGGCTCGTCTACACGCTGTGTGCTGCTGCGCCTTATGTTTTTAGCGCTTTAAAAAATATATATATATATATATATATANTAGGGTTATCAAACGGAATAATTTGTCTATTTAACTCGTTTTGTAGTAGACTAAAATATAAAATATTATTCAGGCTAACTCATAAAACCTATAATTTTGAAAACATAACTATATTATGCACCGTTTAATGACTCTAGTTTGTGGTTAGTTCACAAACTTTTAAAAAAATCAATTTTCTTGTGTCTAACTTTTTATAAAATTAGTAAAATATTTTTCAACTTTTATTTTGATATAAATTGAAATAAAATATAATAAATTATAGTGAAAAATATATCAAAATTTCATAGATTTTTTTTTGGAATATATATGAATTGATTATTATTTTAAAATATATAGTTGATTACATCTTTAATGCAAAATAAATACTTTTCATATTCTTATTATTAATTGTAAAAGACAATTATATCATTTCTTATTTCAATTATTCTTTGTTATGTGTAATGTCATTTCATGTAATAACTTACAAAACAAAGTTCATTTTCAAAAATGTCTTCTTAAATAATATTATAGAGATATATTTTTGAAGAATTACAGTGTATACCTCTATAAATGATTTTTATTTTGTGGACAACACATATGTTTGATCAGAAAAGATAAAACCTAAGTAGGACTAATTATAAAGTGGAAATCGAGTAAACACTTTATCAGTCTAATACAAATTGAAGTCAAATGGATAAATTTGAAAGGTGCTCAATTGGTTATTTTTGGACACGCTAAAACCTACACTCAAGAATTTGGAGTGATTTGAAAATAAAAAAAATGATATGCAAGAATCTCAATGAGCACAACAATGTAAATAATGACGAGATTCGACGAATCGGATTTATATTGATTTAGGTGTGAGAATACAAGTGTTTTAAGAGCTTGTAGAGCGTACAAAGTATTGAATGAATAGAAGATGATGTTCAACAAAGGCTCTTGTCCCTTTTATAGCCCTTATCTTGTTAGACAACTCCGCGATCTCCGGGCCTAACATGCTTTACCTACTCTCAATATTTTCGTGATCTTCCTTGATCTTCTCTGGACTTGATCAACTGTCAGCTAGATTTTTGGAGTACAACTTGCCGCTTCAACACTCCCTTGCGATATGGGCCCTTTCTAGCCGAACGGGCCTTCCTCTTGTTGGTTCATCACTTTATTGTAGCTGGGCTTTTCGTGGACCGAATTTGGTGTCAAATTCAATACCAACAATTGTCCGCATCCCTTTAAGCGTGGATTCAAACTTAAATGGCGAGAATATTCGAAAAACACCACTTATTCCCTTTTTGGCATTTAAAATCTGATTTTATCGTTTGTCAAAAATCCACGACCAGTATCGATAGCATGCAATGGGATGTACAACTGAAATGAGAGGATGTGAAAGGATATTGACTCTTGATCGGATAGCGCCGAATCACGGGAAAATATTTTGCAATCATGACAATTATTTTAAATTGACGATCTTGATAACTGCAGTAAATACAGCGTATAAATCCAACTTCTCACGTCTAATAACTGCACGCGCTTCCACTTCGTTTAAAGTAACTACTTATATCCTTTTTACTTTGCCTTTTCGGTTTTTCAGTTCTATACTTTCTCATATTCTTCTCTTGCGAACAGAGAATTCTGATTTTTCTCTCTTCTAGAAAACTGGTTTCGACTCGATCGCTTTGCTCGAAATTTGTCTCCTTTTCTCTTTTTCTTTGATGGCTCGCTTTAGTCCGCACATGAATTGGATTGTTATCCACGTCGATCTAGACAACCTTCACCTCCTTTATGGGGTTCCCCAACACCGTGGAGATAACCCTTATGAGGTCCGATGAGACGCCGGAAACGGTTCGACCCGGTTATTGTGATGTATATACCACATACTTCGAGAGTTGCAGCTTATCTTTCCCGATACCGAGCTACATACTCGACTAGTTAGCAGATCTCGTAATTGCAGATTCCCATATGAATCTGAACTTTCTCTGTCATGCGATCGGATTGGCGGTTCGGGCCCAGGAAAAAGACATCCCCTTCGGCTTAGAGGAGCTTCACAAGATGTGCTCCATTAAGCACAATAATCATTTTGACGGGACTTTTTATTTGTCTCCGCGAGCTCATCGCAAGGTCTTTGTAGGGATTCCGACGAGGGATGACCGTTGGAAGGAGAAGTTCTTCACACGCTATATGAATCAAAATAATGATTTCACGTTGATAAATACCGAGATGTCGCTTAATGACGTTTAGATCCAAGAGTTTAAACACCACACATTTCCTTGTGTCATCTCCGATTATCTTGTAAAGTACAATTACAAACCTGAATACACGTTTGATAAGAATGTGCTCTATAACATGAACTCATTGGCATAAATTTTATTTAATAAGATGAGGATTAGTACAAATGTGTACCATTAACTGTGAGTAAATTTTCAATAATGTGATAGAAAAAAATATGGAGTATTATAACTCCAATCACATGGAATATTATAACTTCAATCACATGGAGTATTATATATAACTAAACAAGATATTTGTATAGGTTAGACTTTTTATCTTGTATATAATATAGTATCTGAACGGAAAGATGAAAACATAATTTTTACAGCTACAACAAAAAATATTAATAAAAAATGCAACTAAAACAAAAAAAATTGTAGTTACATCTGTTTAACCATATTCATCTTCGTCTTGGTACAAGGTAGATTTGGTTTTTTTATGAGCTTTCGTTAATTATTGTGCATTTAGTTATTTTTTGTATGTGAGCATTAAATGTTGTAAATTAATTATATTTTTCATAGACTTACTAAATTGATACAATATGATGTTTATCAATATTAAATGATACAATATGATGTTTATCAGTGTAGTTTGTTTATTACTACTTTTGGTCACTTGTTACTTCTTAAAAACTCATCATGAGCAAAATTTGTCATTTCTTACGGGGTTGTTGCACTTTTATGATTTAGATCATCGTGCTTTTTGCTTTAAGAAAGAGGGGTTTTTGAAGGTTGATTTTGTCCTCGAAGACGTTTTGTATATTACTGGATTTTCAATTGACGGCGAACATGTATCTTTTTAATTTTACTTCATTTCCGGATTTGTCATTTGTTATTTATTATATGCTCCATTGGTAAATGTATTGGGATATGAGACCATCGACTATGTAGGTACAATTACACAATATTTGAAAATAAGTAGAAATGATGCTAAAGCATATTGTTTCTTATAAAGACATCAAGTAATTCCTATATCATCGATACTACATAGTTGCAATCCCACTTTGAAAATTTGCCAGAGGATAATGAAGATATGGATTTAGAGCCTTACTTTATGGCATATCTCATGTTCCTGGTGGGAACTGTGGTTATCCTGAGCAATACCGAAGGTATTTCTCCAATGTTTTTACCAATCCTACAAAAAGACGAGGTCAACTAGTATGCTTGAGGCGCAGCAATGTTGGATGTCCTAAAAAAATCATTAGATGCAGTGAAGGATAATCTTCTTGGAAAAAAATACCACAATCCTATGTGGTTTTTCTTATGCTCTACATGTAAAGTCTTTAAATGAAACAAAAAAATAATTACTTTGATCACGTGAATGATGTTTACTAACAATTGTTGTTTTTTATTTTTTTCTTATAGGTATTTGCATTAGAGCGTTTTCCTGTCTTACGAAGTGAAGTATCTCCACCATATAGTTTTCCTTTAATTTTTGGGGGTGGATAGATGTATACAAGCCATATACAAAAACTCATCTCTGTATGGTTATGAATATTTCTTGTAAATCAAATACTTGATTATATTTTCACATGTTGATTGGTAGCCTTATAGCATTCTCGAGGGTATAGTTGAATTGCCCAAGGAGTACGCAACTCAATTGCGTATGGTTTTTTCACATGTGCCATGTATATGTTTTGAAGCCGTCAGATATAATATTTCTGATATATTCTTCAAGCAATTAGGACTGAAGAAGTCGGATTTGATGTATAAATTGTGGCCAAAGATGAGGAAGATAAAAAAAAATGTGGACGAAGCCAACACAAAAACAAAGACTTGAGAGAGTTTTGTGGTTACTACAAGCACGTGAATCTCTTGTGGAGTAACCGATATAAATACTTTGATCATTTATAATGTTGTAAGATGTTCACATATTTAGTATTGGTAATGAAATCAAGGTAGATTAAAAAACAATCCATTCAAGATAAAGCAAGATGTTTTACCAACTATAAAAAAAATTACATGAAAGACACGATGAATTTTGTTATCATGATATTGATTTTGAGGATTAACAATAATGTAAAATTTACATTTATTCAATATTAGCACTAAAATAAAGGTGGATTGCAAAATAGTTTTTTGGCGATGACGAAATATATTTTATCATGATATGGATTTTGATGATCAATAATGTTGTAAGGTTTTTAAGGTATTTTTGTTTGGCCGTGAAATCAAGGTTGATTACAAAACAAATTTTTAGCGATAAACCAAGATGTTTTGTAATCGATTATGATAAAAAATAAATTAAAAAAATTGAAGAATTTATCTTTATGATATTGATTTTGATCATTTATAATGTTGGAAGTTTTTACGTATGCTAAATTGATACATAAATCAATGTAGATTACAAAACAAGTTTTTGGTGATAAAACAAGATGTTTCTTAATCAACTATGAAAAACAACATGTACACTCAATTAATATTAAAATGATTTTGATTTTGATCTTTTTATATAATTGCAATATTTTTCAGGTATTCAATATTGAGACTGAAATTAAAGTATGTTACAAAACAAGTTTTTGGCAATATGTTTTCTAATGGAAACATAGAAAATTGATGAATTTTTTTTATCATAATATTAATTTTGATCATTTGTAATATTGTACTATTTTTCACGTATATGGTATTGGTAGTGAAATTAAAGTAGATTGGAAAACAAAATTTGGCAGTTTATCTTTAATATTTTATAAATATGTTTGTGTACATACAAATACAATAGAACTACACCCAGTTTTTAATAAGATGCAGATTAGTGCAAATGTGTACCATTAACTATGAGTAAATTTTCTATAATGTGATAGAAAAAATATGGAGTATCAAGATAAGTTTGATTGTCCCAATAAGATTTCTTCATTTGTTGGTTTTTTCTCTCTTTTTCGCTTAGGCCCTTCGGTTTGTGTCAGAGGTTTTGTCCTTCCTTATCTACATCTTTTGGTTTCTATCTATCTTTAAAACATGAATCCAGCATTAATTGCTACGGTACGCGAATATTCACAAAATAATCCTCCTTTCCCTTTCGTGCCAAGTTACTTCCTTTTCCTTCCTATAAACTTTCCTTACTACAATAATCCGTCTCCTCGAAGCCGAAAATAACGATGATATCAATCAAAATTGTGTTCGAATTCAGCAATATTAATGGTAAATTTTCTGCGCTGAAGATTGATTTACTTCCAAAAACGCCTTGCTTCCTCCAACGTGAATCACTGCGGCGGCCTCACACTGCACAATCGATGGCGGAGAAATTACATACAGCAATCCAGGCTATGTCGCTGCGAGACGATGATCCGATCGACCTCCCGGATGACCCAAAATTTCGTGTCTTTGAGGAGAATGCTATGAGTCTTCTGGGGCGTCTGTTAAATCCGGACTGCCAAGCGATATATAAGATGAATGAGACGATGCCTCAGTTTAGAGAGTGTACGATAGAGTAAGGGGAATAACACTTTCTCGTGACAAGTTTCAGTTCATCTTTCAGAGGGAAGAAGACATGGTGACGATCCTCAAGGATTGACCTTGGTCCTTAAACCATTGGACGATGCTACTGGACAAATGAATCCCCAACCCTGCTGCGACATTTTTAACTACGGTTGATGTGTGGGTCAAAATAAGCAATATCCTGATGAACTACTACAAGTTGGAAACAATGGATTTCTTAGCCGGCAAAATCGGGGAGGTCTTGGAGATTGCGTATGATCCTAAGGCATCACAAAAAGACACTTTTATTAGAGTCCAAGTGAGGTTGGATATCGCTAATCCGGCGATCTGTTTTAAAACTCTCAACCTCCCTGCGGGTGGATCTGCAATCATTGAATTTGAATACGAGGAACTGAGGAAACGTTGCTTCCATTGCCAGCATCTTACCCATGAAAGACTAGTCTGTCCTTTCCTTGCGTGCGAAGAAGTCCACTGCACTGAATAAACCACACAATGATGGAGCCTACAAGGAGAAAATCATTGAGAATAACCTGTAGCCTCAGTCCGCGCGGCGTGATAACTTCTCTATTCCCCCTGGTTTCCCTCCACGGTTTACGGAACTGCCTATAGAAGAACGTCAAATGACCCTGCAATACATATCTCACAGCGATGAGTCAGAGAGGAATGCGCGTATTTTGAGGGTCCAACAATCGTTAGAGAGTAACCCCGAAGCTCTTGTTAAGACCCCTCGTATAACGCATGACCTCAATAAAAACAAAGGCCATATCTTTCACTTTGAAGAACAGAGCATGCAATAAAAAAAAGGAACGTGGCAGAAGAAAAAGCCAGCATCTCAGAGCCTCAACCCCCCCTGAATCGGCTGGCTGCTTCAAGCTACTTCTCAGTACATGAAGGATCATCTTCTTCCTCTCTGATTGGTCCAACGGTTTTCCGTTTAGGTTCCTCCTCGGAATACCTTTTGGCCGGGACTCAGATCGATGGAAAGAAAACTCGTAGAAGACCTCAAAGATGGAAGCGAATCACCAAAGATAAGGCTGATATCTCCCTTCGGACGAATGAAACTCCCTTGACCGTGATGACTCCTACTTCTGAGATGATAATTGAGACATGATCAAGCTCTGACCCAACCACTAAAAGGAAAAGTATCATCAGTGTAGGAGAACACTCTATTAAATCTCCAAAAACCCAAAACCCTCCAGTGGCTTCCGTATTGAAGCCGCTGCTTCCCCAATGAGCATCCTGAGTAGGAACTGTCAAGGTACGGGAAACACCGAGACAGTTCAAAAACTCTGGGAAATGCGCAAAAAGTATTTTCCGGACTTCTTGTTTCTCATGGAGACTAAACAAAAACGATATTATGTTACGAGTTTGAAAAGTAGTTTGGGTTACGATGAGTTAATCACTGTTGAGCCTATTGGTTTGAGTGGAGGCTTGGCGGTGATGTGGAAAAGCAATTTCAAGGTTGAGGTTCTTCGGTTGGACAAAAGAATTATTGACCTAAAAGTTACGATGGGTTCTTTGAGTTTCTTTATGTTCTTCATTTATATGGACCCAGTAAAATCTCGAAGAGCAGAGGTTTGGGACCAATTATCGCAAATTGGTATGGCCAGGGATGAAGCTTGGATACTGGTTGGCGACTTTAATGAGTTAATGGACAACACTGAAAAGGTGGGAGGTCCGATTAGAGAGGAATCCACATTCTGGGACTTCAGAAACATGGTTGAAAATTGTAAAATCAAAGATATTCAGAGCTCTGGTAATAGACTTTCGTGGGCTGGATGGCGAGACAAAGTATGGGTCCAATGTCGTTTGGACCGCAGCTTTGGCAACGATGAATGGTTCCAATTTTCCCCCCTTTCACAAACGGAGTATTTGGAGATGTGGGCTTCCAATCATAGACCGATACGTGTTAGCTTTGCTTCGGTGTGTGAGGAACCATCTAGAGGGAAATTCTTCTTCGATAAAAGGTTGATATCGAATGAATGCTTTGAGGAGATAGTCAAGAGAGGATGGAGAAAGGATTCTGAGAATGAAGAGATGGACATACTGGATCGCATCGGCAACTATCGACGTGCAATCTCAAGATGGAAAAAGTCCTCAGATATGAACTCACGCACCAAAATTGAGCGATTGAGCAAGAAACTAGAGGATGAAATCGCAAAAACTCTTTCGAATAAAGCTGTCATGATGCAATCTAAAAAGGAGCTAGCGGAAGCCTATAAAGAGGCATATATTTTCTGGAAACAGCGTAGTAGAGAACTATGGTTACAGCTTGGTGATAAAAATACACAGTATTTTCATAACTGTGTGAAAGGGAAGAAGATAAAAAAACCATATATTGATTCTTAAGGATGAGATGGGCCGAGAACAATTCTTAGAAGGCTCCAAAGGCTCTATTGCAGCAGAGTTCTTTAGAGATCTATTCATGAGCACGAACCCCTTTGACCTGGAAACGTTATTTGACGGCTTTAGCGGAAGAGTAAATGCGGAGATAAACTCGAAGCTGACTGCTCCAATCACGTCTGAGGAAATTAAATTTGTGGTGTTTTCCATCAAAGGAAGTAGTGCTCCAGGTGATGATGGATTTACTGGAGTCTTTTACCAGAAATACTGGCATATTGTGGGTCCTGCAATTACGGAGGAAGTCCAAAAATTCTTCACATCATCGATACTTCCACCGGGCTGGAACCAAACATAATTGTGTCTGATACCGAAGGTAAAGAACCCGTCTTTAATGACGGATATGAGACCAATCAGCCTTTGTTCTGTTCAGTATAAAATCATCTCCAAGATTTTGTGTGAAAGACTAAAGCAATTCTTACCGGATATAATCTCGGACACTCAAGGAGCTTTTGTCTCGGGCAGATTGATAACAGACAATATAATCATTGCCCATGAGATGGTCCATGGGCTACGAACAAATCCCCCTGTTTCGGAAGAATTCATGGCTGTGAAGACGGATATGTCAAAGGCGTATGACCGAGTCGAATGGTGTTTTTTGGAGACTTTAATGGAGAAAATGGGCTTCGATGGGTGATGTCCTGTGTTAACACGGTAACATACACGATTCTGCTCAATGGTCAAACACACAGATTTATAAACCGGAGCGTGGTATAAGACAAGGAGATCCACTATCTCCTTTCTTGTTTATATTGTGCGCCGAAGCTTTGGGTAGCTGCCTGAACCACTCAGAAGCCCAAGGCCGCTTTACTGGAATCAGACTGTCGACCCAATGCCCATCAATTCATTATATGCTCTTTGCTGATGACAGCCTCTTGATGTGTCGCTCTACACCTGAAGAAGCATCTGAAATCATTCGATGTCTAAAACTATATGGTGATGCCTCGGGACATGTGATTAACAAAAACAAATCTTCAATTATCTTTGGCTCCAAGGTAAGTCAGAATGAAAAAGAGGAGGTGAAGCGAGTGTTAAACATTGACAAAGAAGGAGGTGAAGGTACTTACCTAGGATTACCTGAATGCTTTAGTGGCTCGAAGAGGAAACTCTTAAGTTTCATCCGTGACAAACTTCAAAACCGCTTGAAAGGTTGGTTCTCTAAAGAACTGTCGCAAGGAGGCAAGGAAATTTTGATCAAATATGTTGGCTTGGCACTCCCTGTATTCGCTATGTCATGTTTCAAGCTACCTAAAGACGTATGTGCAAAACTCACTAGTGCTTTGACGGAGTTTTGGTGGAGTAGTGGAGATAATAGAAGAAAGATATCGTGGGTGGCATGGCAAAAACTATGCAAAAAGAAAGAAATTGGAGGCCTCAGATTCAGGGATATTGGACGATTTAATCAAGCCCTACTCGGGAAGCAGGCATGGCGAATATGGAATAACCCAGAATCTCTACTCGCAAGGATCCTGAAACAACGGTATTTCCGGCGTGGTTCCTTTTTGGAATGTGGTTTATCGGCTAGGCCTTCCTACGCTTGGTGTAGTATTATACATGGACGTGATTTGCTGAAACAAGGTCTCCTAAAGTCGATTGGAGATGGTACAAAAACATCGGTTTGGGCAGAAAACTGAATACTATAGGAGGTTCCAAGACCACCACTATATCACCCATATAATGATATTGATCTAACATTGAAGGTTGAGGATCTTATCAACCCCTTAACCAAACGATGGGATATTCAAATGGTTAATCAGACCTTTGATGTGGGAGATGATGCACACATATTGCGAATCAGATTATCGGTAGAACAGAGAGACAAGCTCATATGGGGATTCTCAAAAGACGGCTCTTATAGTTCGCAAAGTGGTTACAATCTCTTGGAATCACTTCAGGACGTCCAAAATCCTCAGAACATTGCTTTAACGCTGATGGAGAAACAATTATGGAGAGATCTATGGAAGGTCAACACATTACCGAAGATTAGACATTTCCTCTGGAGGGCTATATCAGGTGCCTTAGTGGTAAAAGAGAGACTAATGTCACGAGGGATTGCTGCAAATCCGAAATGTGAGTTTTGTGACGCCGATATTGAAAGGATATGCCATGTGATTTTCAACTGTACTAGGGCGAGAGATACATGGGCTCTGTCTGGAATCCCTCCTCCTCCAGCTGGCTTCTCAACAAACTATGTTTTCCTAAATATGCATCATTTACTAGCCTGCAGCAAGAACATATATTTGGTTGTGAATAAGAGCATGGCCTTCCCTTGGGTTCTTTGGGAATTATGGAAAGCCAGAAATGCTCTATGTTTTTTGGAAACTCGATTGGAACCAACGACGATTAGGGATAAAGCTCTTGAAGATGCAGAGATTTGGATATCGTTGGCAAAAGATGGGACTTCCAAAGACAACTCCCATCGTAGAACAAGTCAATGGAGAAAACCAGAACAAGGTGTGGTCAAATGTAATATTGGATGTTCTTGGTTAAATCTGAATGTAAACTGTGGTGCGGGTTGGATTACGCGTGACCACGATGCTCAGCCACTACATCATAGTCGTAGAGCCCATTCGATGATTTCATCGATCTTGGAGGCTGAGCTGTTAAGTTTCATGTGGGCAATTGACTCTATGGTTAACCTGCGAGTGAAGACAATCATCTTTGAATCTCCCCTGATCCATGCGAGAGAAGCTCTTCTCAACCCACATAACTTCCCGTGGTTCCGAGGGCTCATAGCGGAAATATTCGGGAGACTGCATTCCTTGGATTGGTGGAGCTTGGAGCATGTTTCGGTGGAAAATAATCACATTGCGGATGCTATCGCGACCTCAGTAACCCAGGATCGCAGATATCAATCATACCTTGCCCGTGGAGGCCCGGCCTGGCTCCACAACCAGATAGCAAGGGACGCGGCATCCGGGTAACTGAAGCAGGTCGCTGGAATGAAGATTATCCTGGTGCCTCTTAACATACTTTTCCCATCCGGATCCTTTCCTGCAATTGAGGTTGACCCTTTGTATTAGGAGCTTTGCTCATTTCTCTTCCTTTTAACACCTTATGGTGGTTATTATGTGTGATGTACTCTGTGGGAAAATGTTTTCTATTTAATCAATACAACCAGTGTTAAAAAAAATGGAGTATTATAACTCCAATCACATGGAGTATTATAACTTCAATCACATGGAGTATAATATATAACTAAACAAGATATTTGTATAGGTTAGACTTTTTTTTATCTTGTATATAATATAGTAACTGAACGGGAAGATGAAAACATCATTTTTACAGGTACAACGAAAAATATTAATAAAAAATAAAACTAAAATAAACTTTTTTGTAGTTAAATATGTTTAACCATATTCATCTTTGTCTTGGTACAAGGTAGATTTGGGTCTTTTATGAGCTTTTGTTAATTATTGTGCATTTAGTTGTTTTTTGTATGTGAGCATTAAATGTTACAAATTAATTGTGTTTTTCATAAATTTACTTAATTGATCGGTGATATCAAATGATACAATATGATGTTTATCATTGTAGTTTGTTAATTACTGCTTTTGTTTATTTGTCACTTCTTAGGATCTCATAATAAGCAAAATTTGCCACTTATTACGGGGTTGCTGAGCTCTTATGATTTAGATCATCGTGCTTTTTACTTTAAGAAAGAGGTGTTTTTCAAGGTTGATTTTGGCCTCGTAGACGTTCTGTATATTACTGAATTTTCAATTGACGGCCAACAAGTATTTCTTTTTAATTTTACTTCATTACCAGATTTATCATTTGTTATTTATTATATGCTCAATTGGTACATGTATCGGGATATGAGAGCAGTGACCATGTAGGTACAATTACACAATCTTTGAAAATAAGTAGAAATGATGTTAAATAATTGTTTCTTAAAAGACAAGTATTTCCTACAACATCCGTATTACAAAGTTGCAATCCCAATTTGAAAAGGTGCTAGAGGATAATGAAAATCTGGATTTAGAGTCTTACTTTATGGCATATCTCATGTTCTGGTGGGAACTGGGGTTATCCTGAGCAATACCGGAAGTATTTCTCCAATGTTTTTACCACTCCTACAAAAAGACGAGGTCAACAAGTATATGCTTGAGGCGCAACAATGTTGGTTGTCCTAAAAAAATCATTAGATGAAGTGAAGGATAATCTTCTTGAAAACAAAATATCAACAACCCTATGTGGTATTTCTTATGTTCTACAAGTAAGGTCTTTAAATGAAATAAATACTATTTATTTTGATTACGTGAATGATATTTACTGAAAAATATTGTTCTTTATTTTTTTCTTATAGGTATTTGCATTAAAGCGTTTTTCTGTCTTACGAAGTGAAGTATCTCCACCATCTAGTTTTCCTTTAATTTTTTGGGTGGATAGATGTATACAAACCAAATACAAAAACTTATGATGTAAAGTGGGTTGAACAATATCAACACATGCTTGAAAACATGAAGGAAGATTAGGTAATACTTCTTCGTTTTTTTGTCTGCCCCCACCATTCTGCATTCTCAATCGGTTCACTGTCTCCTTGGCAGTTTACTCTCTCCCTTCAAACAAAAACTCATCTATGTATGGTTATGTATATATATTTTTAATACTTTATTATATTTTCACTGGTTTATTGGCAACCTTATATCATTCCCGAGGGTAGATTTAAATTGCCCAAAGACTACGTAATCAATTGCGTATGGTTTTGTTACATGTGCCATGATTATGCTTTGAAGCCATCGCATATAATCTTCATGATATATTCTTCAAGCAATTAGGACTGAACAAGACGGATTTGATGCCTAAATTGTGGCCAAAGATGAGAAAGATAACAAAATGTGGATGAAGGCAACACAAAAACAAAGACTGGATAGAATTTTGTGGTTACTACAAGAACGTGAAACTCTTGTGGAGTAACCGATATAAATACTTTGATAACTTATAATGTTGTAAGATGTTTACATATTTAGTATTGGTAATGAAATCAAAGTAGATTGTAAAACAATCATTTCGCGATAAAGCAAGATGTTTTTCCTACTATAAAAAAATATCGTAATGTTTTAAATTATGAGAGTAACATGTATAGAAAGAAAGGAATCATTCTATTCTCGTGAATCAAAAGTAATGATCATTTAAAACATGTCATACTGACCTCCAAGTCTCTTAGGGTTGACTGTGGTAACCGAAATCAATACAAAGGTGGTCTCACTTGCTTGAAATTTCGTGCGGAACTCCGCAGCGGTGTTGTCCCAAAGGTAGATGGTCACAATTGGCCCTCTGTGTGAAAGTATTTTGCACAAAGTTAATGATTTTAATATTTGATTTAAGAGTTTGCTCACTCTCTAGGTTGAAGGTGGACTGATACTCGCCCCTTTTGTTGCCTGTCAACATCCAATACAGGGCGTTGCTGGAGGTTCTGATCGTCAATGAGCTTTACGTGGCCAATGATATCTGCAATTTTACAACTTTTGAATATAGTTTTGTAGGAAAGTTTTGTATGTTAGATAGGTACCGTTTGTTGGAGATATTACCGTATATATCGCCTTTCTTGTCTGAATTGGCGGCGAATTCGTCGAATGAATGAAATCGGAACCGGTCGGCATCTATGGAGTATGCTTGTTGGGGGAGTTCAGTCAAGATGCTTAAGTCAGTGAAGCATATGGTGTATATGTGGTTTGTAACTCGGAACATGTTTTTGTTAGCGGTAGCGTAGAATTTGGTGGGCCTGTAGATGAATTTCAGTTTGAGGCGACAGTCGTAGCGAGCCATTCAGTTGGGAGCAATGAAACCTTGAATGACAGCTCCATGTGTTGGTGAAAACAATTACAACATCAGAGATAGTAAATGGAGAGATCTAAACTAATGGAAACAGAAGAAAACAAAACGTAGAACTACAAACATGTAGTCAATTATTTTGTCAGCTTTTAAATAGGAAAGCAAGCCTAAAGTAATGGTAACACGAGAAAGGAAAGTCAATGTTAGCAAGTATTGTGTTTAGGACCCATTAGAGAAATGGATGAAAGAAACGATGTCATACATTTTCATCAATGAGAAGTAGCTCGAGGCCAATGAGTAAGCCACATTTTGTCGGGTTCCTCGTTTTCCAGAAATGGATGACTCTGAAATCCAGTTCCTCCTTGCTTAGACTCGATTCGACCTCATTGAAGAACATGTGTCATTGGATTTGTGAGAGAGAATTTGAGGCAGAGGATGCCATGCCTGTGATAGTATATGTTGCGTATGCAGAAGCTGTGAATTGTATTTTGGGAACGATCAGAGTCTATATAAAGAGGATGGAAATGTGTTGGCAATGTGGAAGTTATGGGCTGCTGTTTGAGATTTCACATTGTGGGTATTACAACAAGAGAATGTGGAGTGATATGAGGTTTGAGAATGGTTTAACTTTGAAGGTCGTTTGTAACAACAGATTGTCGATTGAACTTTGATTTTTGTTTCAGATGAATTGGATAGGGGAAGAAGAAGAATCGTTTCAGAACCGCATAAGCTGTAGAAAGGATTTTGGGTTATGAAGGAGGCGAGGAAGTTAGATGAATAAATCTATGATTTGGGTTTGTGTTTGGGGTGGATTCTAATTTGTAGGGCTTTTATTTTGGGCCTATATCAATTCATCATTCTTTGGACGTGTTTGATTTGTTGTACGGGGGATTATTAATTTGAGTTGGTTGGATGGGGTATACGAAAGAAGCAATAGTTTACTTTATAGTTAGCTTTATTGTGGGGTTGAGTTTTAATAAGTTTGGTATAGTTCGGCGAAATCGTTTGATAATGTGGCTCAAAGTTATAGGTTGAAGGAGGTGACGCGTGAGTTTTCACACGTACCATTGGCCGATTATTTATTCACTTATTTTTGCTGATGTGGCAGCCTGAGAAGCCAGAAATTGAGTCCCTTTTATATAAAGGAGATATTTTTCAGGTATTCAGTATTGAGACTGATATTAAAGCTTGATGCAAAACAAGTTTTTGGCAATAAATCAAGATGTTTTCTAATGGAAACATAGAAAATTAATGAATTTGTTTTATCATAATATTAATTTTGATCATTTGTAATATTGTAATATTATTCACATATATGGTATTGGCAGTGAAATCAAAGTAGATTAGAAAACAAGTTTTTGGCAGTTTATTTTTAATCTTTTATAAATATACATACAAATACAAAAGAACTACACCCACATTTTAGTAACCACGCCTTTTTACACAGGCTATATGATTTAAAACAATGATTTCACGTTGATAAACACCGAGATGCCTCATAATGACGTTTAGATCCAAGAGTTTAAACACCATAAATTTCATTGTGTCATCTTTGATTACCTTGTAGAGTACAATTACAAACCTGGAAACACGCTTGATAAGCATGTGCTCTATAACATGATTTCATTGGTAGAAATTTTATTTAATAATATGCGAATTATTGCAAATGTGTACCATTAACTAAACAAGATGAGTAAATTTTCAATAATGTGATAGAAAATGTACTTAATCGAAAAATGATCAACTACATGGAGTATTATAACTTCAATCACATGAAGTATTATATATAACCAAACAAGATGTATGTATAGGTTAGACTTTTTATTTTGTATATAATGTAGAATCTGAACGGAAATATGAAAATAATATTTTTACACCTACAACAAAAATTGTTAAAAAAAACTTTAACTAAAACATTTTTTTTTGTAGTTACATCTGTTTAACAATATTCATCTTCGTCTTAGTACAAGGTAGATTTGGGTGGCTTTCGTTAATTATTGTGCATTTAGTTGTTTTTTGTATGTGAGCATTAAATATTGCAAATTAATTATGTTTTTCATAGACTTACTAAATTGATCAGTGTTATTAAATGATACAATATGATGTTTATCAGTGTAGTTTGTTTATTACTGCTTTTGTTACTTCTTAGGAACTCATCATAAGCAAAATTTGCCATTTATTACGGAGTTGCTGCACGCTTATTATTTAGATCATTGTGCTTTTTGATTTAAGAAAGAGGGACTTTTCAAGGTTGATTTTTGCCTCAAAGACGTTCGGTATATTACTGGATTTTCAATTGACGACGAACATATATTTCTTTTTAATTTTACTTCATTACCGAATTTGTCATTTGTTATTTATTATATGCTCAATTGGTACATGTATCAGGATATGAGAGCATCGAGCATGTAGGTACAATTACACAATCTTTGAAAATAAGTAGAAATGATGCTAAAACATTTTTTATGAAAAGACAACAAGTAATTCCTACAACATCGATACTACAAAGTTGCAATCCCACTTTGAAAAGGTGCCAGAAGATAATGAATATATGGATTTAGAGCCTTACTTTATGGTGTATCTCATGTTTCTGGTGGGAAATGTGGTTATCTCGAGCAATATCGGAGGTATTTCTTCAATGTTTCTACCACTCCTACAAAAAGACGAGGTCAACAAGTATGCTTGGGGCGCATCAATGTTGGAAGTCATCAAAAAATTATTACATGCAGTGAAAGATAATCTTCTTGAAAAAAAACCACAATCCTATGTGGTTTTTCTTATGCTCTACATGTTAAGTCTTTAAATGAAACGAAAATTAATTACTTTGATAACGTGAATGATGTTTACTGGCAATTGTTATTCTTTATTTATTTTTTTTATAGGTATTTGCATTAAAGCATTTTCATGTCTTACGAAGTGAAGTATCTCCACTATCTATTTTTACTTTCATTTTGGGGTTGATAGATGTATACAAACCATACACAAAAACTTGTGACATAAAGAGGGTGGAACAATATCAACACATGCTTGAAAACATGAAGAAAGATCAGGTAATACTTTTTTTTCCGCCCCCACCATTCTGCATCCTCAATCGGTTCAATGTCTCATTGAAACTATACTCTCTCCCTTTAAACAAAAACCCATCTCTGTATGGTTATGAATATTTTTTGTAAATTAAATACTTGATTATATTTTCACATGTTGATTGGTAGCCTTATAGCATTCTCGAGGGTATAGTTGAATTGCCCAAGGAGTACGCAACTCAATTGCGTATGGTTTTTTCAAATGTGCCATGTATATGTTTTGAAGCCGTCAGATATAACATTCCTGATATATTCTTCAAGCAATTAGGACTGAAGAAGTCGGATTTGATGTCTAAATTATGGCCAAAGATGAGGAAGATAAAACAATGTGAACGAATCCAACATAAAAACAAAGACTAGATAGAGTTTTGTGGTTACTACAAGCACGTGAATCTCTTGTGGAGTACCAAAATAAATATTTTGATCATTTATAATGTTGTAAGATGTTCACATATTTAGTATTAGTAATGAAATCAAGATAGATTGTCCAACATTCCTTTCGCGATAAAGCAAGATGTTTTCCGAACTATAAAAAAATTACATAAAAACACAATGAATTTTGTTATCATGATATTGATTTTGAGCATTTACAATATTGTAAGATTTTACATTTATTCAATATTAGCACTAAAATAAAGGTGGATTGCAAAACAGTTTTTTGGCGATGACAAAATATATTTTATCATGATAAGTATTTTGATCATCAATAATGTGGTAAGGTTTTTTATGTATTTTTGTTTGGCCGTGAAATCAAGGTTGATTGCAAAATAAATTTGCGATGAAACATGATGTTTTATAATCGATTATAATAAATAAATGAAAAATGGATGAATTTATCTTTATGATATTGATTTTGATCATTTATAATGTTGGAAATTTTTAAGTATGCTAAATTGATATATAAATCAATATAGATTACAAAACAAAATTTTGGTGATAAAACAAGATGTTTCCTAATCGACTATGAAAAACAACACGAAGATCAATTAATATTAAATATTAAAATGATCTTGTTTTTTTTTATCATTGTATATAATTATAATATTTTCCAGGTATTCAATATTGAGACTGATATTAAAGTATGTTACAAAACAATTTTTTGGCAATAAATCAAGATGTTTTCTAATGGAAACATAGAAAATTGATGAAATTTTTATCATAATATTAATTTGGATCATTTATAATGTTGTAAAATTTTTCACGTATATGGTATTAGCGGTGAAATTAAAGTAGATTGGAAAACAAGTTTTTTTGTAGTTTACCTTTAATCTTTTATAAATATGTTTTTGTACATACAAATACAAAAGAATTGCACCCACTTTTTAGCAACCACGCCTTTTTACACACGCTATATGAATCAAAACAATGATTTCACATTGATAAACACCGAGATACCGTGCAATGACGTTTAGATCCAAGAGTTTAAATACCCTAAATTTCATTGTGTCATCTTCGATTACCTAGTAGAGTACAATTACAAACTTGGACACACGCTTGATAAGCATGTGTTCTATAACATGATTTCATTGGTAGAAATTTTATTTAATAAGATGCGGATTAGTGCAAATGTGTACCATTAACTAAACAAGATGAATAAATTTTCAATAATGTGATAGAAAAAATACTTAATCGAAAAATGATCAACCACATGAAGTATTATAACTTCAATCACGTGGAGTATTATATATAACTAAACAAGATGTATGTATAAGTTAGACTTTTTATCTTGTATATAATGTAGTATCTGAACGGAAAGATAAAAACACCATTTTTACACCTACAACGAAAAATGTTAATAAAAAATTTAACTAAAACAATTTGTTTTTGTAATTACATATGTTTAACAATATTCATTTTTGTCTTGGTACAAGGTAGATTTGGGTGGATTTCGTTAATTATTGTGCATTTATGTTTTTTTTTGTATGTGAGTATTAGATGTTGCAAATTAATTATGTGTTTCATAGACTTACTAAATTGATCAGTGATATTAAATGATAAAATATGATGTTTATCAGTGTAGTCTGTTTATTACTGCTTTTGTTCATTTGTTACTTCTTAGGAACTCATAAGCAAATTTTGCCACTTTTTACGGGGTTGCTACTCGTTTTTTTTTTTGTTGTTGTCAACAGCATAAATACCTAGAACGGTTTGGAAATCCAAACCGGTGGTACCGAGTGTACATAATTAATACCCACTGGGTAGACACGAGCACTTTTTGCTAGATTGTCTGCCTTTGTGTTCTTCGCGCGTGGGATGAGTGAGATTGAGAAAAAAGAAAACGCCTCCTTACTCTTCACGAATTCCTCAAGGTGTAATGCAAATTCCGGCCAATCCTCGGGTGTAGACACCATCTTCACCAACTCGGAGCAGTCTGTTGCAAAAGCTATTTCCGTCTTCTGGTTTGCGAGCAAACAATGCATGGCCCAGATGAGTGCTTCCAATTATGCATGTAGGGGGGAGATGCTTTTTCGCAGATTTCTTTCTCCCATTATAGTCCATTCGACTCCTTCCTGAAAACAAAACCAACCTATTCCGGAGAAACTATCTGTCTCCTTCCAAGATCCATCAATATTACACCGCCAGCCTTCGTATGTCAGAGTTACCAGAGCAGGGGTTGCTACACTCTTATGATTTAGATCATCGTACTTTTTGCTTTAAGAAATAGGGATTTTTGAAGGTTGATTTTGGCCTCAAAGACGTTCTGTATATTATTGGACTTTCAATTGGCGGCGAACAAGTATTTCTTTTGAATTTTACTTCATTACCGGATTTGTCATTTGTTATTTATTATATGCTCAATTGGGACTTGTATCAGGATATGAGAACAACGACCATGTAGGTACAATTACACAATCTTTGAAAATAAGTAGAAAAGATGCTAAAACATTGTTTCTTAAAAGACAACAAGTAATTCCTACAACATCGATACTACAAAGTTGCAATCCCACTTTGAAAAGGTGAGAGAGGATAATGAAGATATGGATTTAGAGCCTTACTTTATGGCATATCTTATGTTCCTGGTGGGAACTGTGGTTATCCCGAGCAATACCGGAGGTATTTCTCCAATGTATATACCACTCCTATAAAAATATGAAGTCAACAAGTATGCTTGGGGATCAACAATGTTGGTTGTCATAAAAAATCATTAGATGCAGTGAAGGATAATCTTCTTGAAAAAGAAAAAAACCACAACCCTATGTGG
>PKML01055831.1:0-45960 GCA_002933935.1 Eutrema yunnanense | reverse complement strand
AAAAAATGCGGTCCTTTCAGTTGTTGTGTTGCTGCTTTTACTGTTTAGAACTGGATTGTTCTTGTAGTTGTATTGTGGTTGAATTAATGCTGTTTATTTATTTATGTAAAAAAAAAAAAGTGCGGTCGTTTCACTATAAAACGGACTTATATCATGGGTTAAACGGGGTAAAAACTATGATATATCAACTCCCCCAGACTTAGCCTTTGCTTGCCCTCAAGCAAATAGAAAACTAAACCAGAGAAAGAAGTTTGAAAACATAGAGACTCACATGTTCTTGAAACGTTGCAATGACCAATTTCCCAAGCACCCAAATGTCACCTAACCAGTTTTTTGATCTAACCACCATGTACTTCTCCGTAGACATTCGCAGCTTTCCAGACTACACACATTATTTTACAGCATCGTTCAATCAAGCCATCCTCGCCAGTTTCATCACTGTGATTAATACCAAGAACCTTATAGATTCTTTTCCATACAATATCTTGACAAGGAACCACCTTTTTCACACTTTCTGGTATTATTTCTCTCCCCCATACTTATTTCTTATTATGTTATTTCTTCCTTTTTTTAGCTTTGCATATACACATCAAGGTATGAGACGCGAGTATTGATGGTGTTAGCCACCGAATCCCCGGTTCTTTCCTCTCAACGTATCAAAGGCGTAGGCAAATAATGGCATCATAGGAAAATCCTAGCCTCGCTTCCAATCCTTTGTGTGATCATTCCTCACCAAGTAGAATAATGGGATCGTTGGAAATTTTCCTAACCCTCTACTCAGAAGAAAATCATCTCATCTTGTAATGCATCTTATTAATTAACTTGTAACAGGGAGAGAAATACCATTACTTTAAACACATATGGGTTCCTTTGTAAGATAAGAATGATGAATCAAGCTCTATGAGTACTAACCACATTCATGGAGTGCAAAATTTTGGCTCAGGCTTTAAAGAACTTTGCTGGAAACATGAGTGTCTTCTAGTCAACTGGTCAGCCTTTGGATTTTTCATTAGTCGATCTAGAACTGATTCTGTAACAATGGTCACTTAGAAGCAAGGTCAGATCAATGGATTCAAGAAAAAGATCACAGTCTCCAACAGACTTTGACTCAATAAAACAACGAATGACTCAAAAACGACTGACTCTAAGAAAAACAAAAACAAAGTCAGCGACTACCTCCCCCAGACTTGAACAACACTGTCCCCAGTGTTATCTAGCCTAGAGTTGGTGAAGAAAATCAAATGGACCAAGTGGATTGTGAAAAATCAAGAAGTTACCGTGCTGGAACATCGAGTATCGACCGACACACAGCCTGATATCGATCGATACCAGGATTAAGTCGATATGATGAACCGTCTGAATCGCGTAGGGTGTCGACCGATACCAATGGGGTATCTATCGATACTCAGCGAGTTCATGTTTGCTCCTTGTTTGTCCTGACACAGACGCAAAAACGAAAAATAAAAAATAAAAAGAAAAAGACTCAAAGACAAACTCACCAGTGGGTTGCCTCCCACCAAGAGCTCGTTTAATGTCATTAGCTTGACTGTACCGCCGTTTAGGCAGTGGGTGCATCATCCAGAGGTATTATGTGTCCTTTTGGAATCTCGGTTTCCGCCCAATAGTGCTTCACCCTTTGTCCATTTACAGTGAACTCCCCTCCTGAAGGATTAGCCAGGACAATCGCACCATGTGGTCTAACTTCCTTAACTATGAAAGGACCTAACCAACAAGAACGCAGTTTACCAGGAAACAATTGCAAACGAGAGTTATACAGAAGTACCTGATCATTTGGTTCAAAGTGTCTGGAGATGATCTTCTTGTCATGGTATGCCTTAGTCCTCTCCTTGTACAGCTTCGAGTTCTCATAGGCAATGCCTAATCTCATCGAGCTCATTCAGCTTGATCAATCGCTTCTCAGCAGCAGATTTGATGTCGAAATTCAGCATACCATGGTTGATCAGAATCGGCCGCAGCTACGAGATACTCCTCTGAAACGCCAAAGTGTTCAACAGTCAGAACCGGGTCGGAAATCACCGAGTATCGACCGACTGATATGCTCAATTTAATACCCTAACAGTACTAAAGCAGTAGTTGTAATATAGCTATGGGTCGAACCACAAAGACTCACGGAGATCACTCAATAGATTATATAACTGAGAATTAAGCTAAGCCATAAGATGTAATTAAAAACAGTGCATAAATTAAACGATATGTAATTCAGTTGGGAAATATAGGCTCAGGGTTTTTCTCAGGAAATCAATGAATGCAGACTAACTAACTAACATGATTCAGATTTAGCGCAGTTCTTGAACTCAAATCACTAAAGTATAATTAACCAACTGTCGTTGCGAGAATTATCTAAATCTAAATCCTAGGAATTCCAAATCTTTTTGCGAATCCTAAATTCTAAATCAGCCTTAAAGTTCAGGTTTGATATGTTCACAAATCAATTAAACCAAATCTCTTTGCGAATAATCAATTTGCTCACCTAGGTTCTATCAGGTAATTAATCGCACTGTCGTGCCTAATCAATTATCATAAGATCTAAGTTCCAGATTCGTCAACCTAGAATTAGCTTTGAACACAACCTAAGATGAAGAACTAATTCAGATGGTGAATCCTAAGCAAATAATTAACCTAGCATTCAGAGAAAACCTTTATGAGAAAACCCTAAACCTAAGGTGGATCTACTCAGACATAGAGAATGAAACAATCAATATGCTTGAATAAATCATCAATAGAAAATAAGAATAACAAGAGGTTCTAAGATCTGATCTCGGACGAAGGGAGATTCAGACTTGTCTCAAAACCAGAGTATAGAAAATAAAGCTTAGCCTAAACAAGTGGCTGTAAAATCCTATTTATAACCTAAAACACGAGTTGGGGTCTTCTTGTAATTATTAAAGACTTCTGGGGACTTTTGCAATTCCTCAAGTCTTGGAAAACTCGCGGGTCGTGTCTTGCTGCGATGAGTATCGATCGATACCAGGGGGTATCGATCGATGCTTGTCGTGAAATCAGATACTCAGCAACACGACTTCAGCTCTTGCTCCAAACTGCTCCAGAAAGCTCTCATAATTCCAATAATACTCCAAACGTGCTAAGACCTGTAAAAGACTCTAAAAGACTCCAAAATACTATAAAGACTCTATAAAAAGGACTTATATCATGGCTTAAATAGGGTAAAAACCATGATATATCAACTCCCCCAGACTTAGCCTTTGCTTGCCCTCAAGCAAATAGAAGACCAAACCAGAGAAAGAGGTTTGAAAACGCGGAGACTCACCTGTTCATGAACCATCGAAATGACCTTTTTCCTAAGTACCCAAATGTCACCAAATCAGCTTTTGATCTAACCACCATGTACTTCTCCGTAGAGATTCGCAGCTTTTCCAGACTCCATACATTATCCCACAACTTCGTTCAAGTAAAACCTTCATCGCCAGTTTCATCGCTGCAGTTAATGTTCAAGAACCTTCTAGATTCTTTACCAGAAAATATCATGACAAGGAACCACCCTTTTTCACACTTTTTGTATCAATTTCTCTCTCCCAGACTTACTTCTTATTATGTTCCATTTTTTTTTTCAGCTTTGCATATACACATCAAGGTATGAGACGCGAGTATTGATGGTGTTTGCCACCAAATCCCCGGTTCTTCCCTCTCTATGTATCAAAGGTTGTAGGCGAATAATGGCATCATAGGAAAATCCTACCCTCGCTTCCAATCCTTTGTGTGATCATTCCTTCTTAAGTAGAATAATGGGATCGCTGGAAATTTTCCTAACCCTCTACTCAGAAGAAAATCATTTCAATCTTTTATGCTCTTATCTATCAACTTATAACAGGGGAGAGAGATACTATTACACTAAACACATGGGTTCCTTTATCAGATATGAATGATGAATCAAGCTCTAAAAACACTAACCACATCGATGAAGTGCAAAAATTTGGCTCAGGTTTCAGAAGAACTCTGCTGGAGACATGGATGTTTTCTAGTCAACTGGTCAGTCCTTGGATTTTTCATTGGTCGATCTAGAACTGATCCTGTAACACTGTACACTCAAAAACAAAATCAAATCAATAGGTTCAAGCACAAGATCATTATCTCCAACAAGTTTTGAGTCAATAAAACGACTTTGACTCTATAAAACAATTGACTCTAAGAAAAACAAACACAATGTCAGCAGACACCTCCCCCAGACTTGAACAACACTGTCCCCAGTGTTATTTAGCCTAGAGTCAGTGAAATAAAACAAAGGAACAGAATAAAATTGGGAAAAACAAGAAGTTACCTTGCTGGAACAGTCAGTATCGACCGACACACAGCCTGGTATCGATCGATACAGGCTTAAGTCGACATGAACCTTTCTGAATCGCGTAGGGTATCGATCGATACTGAAGGGTATCGATCGACACTCAGGCGATTTCGAGTTTTGCTCCTTGTTTATCCTGACACAAACTCAAAACGAACGAAAATAAGAAAGAAAAACGAATCAAAAACAGACTCACCAGTGGGTTGCCTCCCACCAAGCGCTCGTTTAACGTCAATAGCTTGACTGTAACGCCCTTCAGGCTGGATGAGAGTGAGAGCTTGCACCAAAACAGGCTCCACAACTTGACATTGCTATCTTCAGAGTTTTGCTCATCATGCTGTCCACAAACTCCTGCCCTTTCTCTTTCAGCTCAGAAGTAAGAAGTACTCTAGCCTTAGAGAATGGCTTCAAGGCTCATTTGCACTTGACCTTGTATTCAATCGAATCTCNCGTATGGAGGTGAGGTGGAAGAATTTGCAAACGTGAGAAGCAAAGTAGGGGGTCTTATATCAGCCTTCAACTGTTCGGCAATTCCCCTTGATATCACATTGACGCTAGACCCTGAGTCAACGAGAGACTCTTTGAATTCGACTCCAGAGATAGAGCATGGTACCGCGAATTTCCCTGGGTCTTCCCTCTATTTCAATTTCCGCGGTTGTAGTGACTTGCGTCTTGCCTCGATAAAGAGTGTCTTAATTTCTTCCTCAGTTTCTCTGCAGTCTTTGAAGTGACTCAGCAGAGGCCAGCCCTCTAGAGCTTCTTCAAAAGATGATTCATGGGAGATCCTTCGTACCATCTTCTCAAAGCCATGCAGCTGCTTTGGAGTGATATGATCTCTGAGGTGTTTAGGAATAGGATTCTGCTTCTTGGACTTGCGAACTCTTTCTCCGATCACCTCAGGTGTTTTCAAAAGTTCTGGCTCGTTCTGCGAGGGGTATCGATCGACACCAGGTAGGGTATCGATCAATACTGTCGCTTTTGAATCGTTCCTGGTAGATACATCTTCATCAGAAAGAAGCTTCACGTTCGGGTTATCCAGCAAATACTTTAATCTAGCAATCTCCCATTCCTCCCTTGTCAGCTTAGGAACTATAGGATAAGGCATCCTGGGTATATATACTCGTTCTGCAACTACCTTAGGCGCCACAGTCTAAGTCTCAGTTGTCTCCTCAGAAATCGCCTCAGTATCGACCGGTACCAATGGGGTATCGATCGATACACGGGTTTTTGAAGTATCCCGTTTCAAAATTGTAACCGGCATCGATCGACACTTGATGGTATCGATCGATGCCCTGGCAATTTCAGGCTCCTCATCGAAATTTCCTGCACTCGAGATGATGGCATTGACGTGTGCGTCATGCGGATGAACTGTCTTTCCCTTGGAGTTTGCTGCAGACTGAGCTACTTGCGTTGCCAACATCCTGTGATTGGTATTGAGAGCCTCGATTTTCCCATTCAGATCAGTGTACAGATGGTCAAGCTTCCCATTGAAATCCACTTGCAATTTCTGCTGTCCCTAAAGAATCTGCTCAAGCATGGATTCCATCTTATTGTCTGTGGACTTTGGAGGAACGGGCTGGTACGAAGAGTTCCCGTAATTGCGAGTGTTGTTACTGAAGTACCTGTTGTTGTTGTACCCAAATTGTTGACTCTGAAATCCAGAACCAGCAACGTAGTTACAATCCTCCACTTCATTCTCAGCAGCAAAATGGACCGCTTTCTGATTCTTCCCGATCAGGAAGTCCAGCTTGGCTTGAACTTCAGCAATCTGCGATGCATCAATTCCTCCAGCCTGCTTCTTCCTCTCCAAATCAGCATTCTTGGTGCTATTGCTAGACGCCAAGTTCTCAATTAGCACAACTGCATCATCTGGATATCTGGTGTTGAAGTTTCCATTACTCGCAGTATCCAGAGCCATCTGGTATCTCCAATCGATTCCTCTTTAAAAGGTGCCCAGCAGCTGAACTTGATTGAACCCATGATGCGGACAATCTCTCTGATACGATTTGAAGCGAATCCAAGCTGCCTTGAGTCCCTCTGTTGGACCTTGAGAAAACTGGGAAATTTTGTTCCTGAACTCTTCAGATCTTGCATCATCGTAGAAGTTGCACAGGAATGTTTTCTTCGTCTCTTCCCATGTAGTTAGAGAATCAGGAGCTAACTGCTTCAGCCAATAAGCAGCATCCCCACCAAGAGAGTATGGGAAAAGTTTGCAGAACAAGAACTCGTTGGGTACTCCATTGTACTTCATACCAGTGACCAAGTTCTCGAATCTCTCGATATGATCCATAGGATGCTCATGAGGTAGACCATGGAATGGGCTCTGACTTACAAGAGCGTAGTACGCAGGCTTCAGCTCGAAATCGTTCCTCTGAAAAGTTGGGATGCGAATCGCAGATCGATTGGCATAGAACTGATCAGGTATGTTGTGCTTAGCAAGTGTCCTGCCTCGATCATCTGCAGCATTCCCAACGTTGGCGCGCCCAGCTGGCGCGACAATCTCCATAACAGCAGCAGGGACAACGACGTTTCCAGCTTCATCAAGTCGCTGCCCTCTATCATTACACACATGACCCTCTTGGTCTCTCAGAACTCCAGCTTCATCAGCTCTTAAAACCACTGGGTTGTTCATCCCTGATGTTTGCTTGGTCTTTCTGTTTATGCGTTCCACAAGCGCTAGCTGTTCCAATGACAGTCCAACTAGATGAGTGCTCTTGTTGCTCCTGGTTTCACGAACAGGCATACACCTGCAAACAAAACAATAGACAAGGCACGTAAGTGACCAGAAAAATACGTTGAGTATCGATCGATACCAAGTGGTGTCGATCGATACCAACAAAGAAATCGCCGGAGTATCAACCGATACTAGTGAGTATCGATCGATACTGACGGATTTAGTCGAAACTCGACAGCTAAAATCTAAAGGCGAAATTGAGTCCCCGGCAACGGCGCCAAAATTGATATGCTCAATTTAATACCCTAACAGTACTAAAGCAGTAGTTATAATATAGCTAGGGGTCGAACCACAAAGACTCACAGAGATCACTCAATAGATTATATAACTGAGAATTAAGCTAAGCCAGAAGATGTAATTAAAAATAGTGCAGAAATTAAACGGGGTGTAATTCAGTTGGGAAATATAGGCTCAGGGTTTTTCTCAAGAAATCAATGAATGCAGACTAACTAACTAACAGGATTCAGATTTAGCGCAGTTCTTGAACTCAAATCACTAAAGTATAATTAACCAACTGTCGTTGCGAGAATTATCTAAATCTAAATCCTAGGAATTCCAAATCTCTTTGCGAATCCTAAATTCTAAATCAGCCTTAAAGTTCAGGTTTGATATGTTCACAAATCAATTAAACCAAATCTCTTTGCGAATAATCAATTTGCTCACCTAGGTTCTATCAGGTAATTAATCGCACTGTCGTGCCTAATCAATTATCCTAAGATCTAAGTTCCAGATTTGTCAACCTAGAATTAGCTTTGAACACAACCTAAGATGAAGAACTAATTCAGATGGTGAATCCTAAACAAATAATTAACCTAGCATTCAGAGAAAACCTTTATGAGAAAACCCTAAACCTAAGGTGGATCTACTCAGACATAGAGAATGAAACAATCAATATGCTTGAATAAATCATCAATAGAAAATAAGAATAACAAGAAGTTCTAAGATCTGATCTCGGACGAAGGGAGATTCAGACTTGTCTCAAAACCAGAGTATAGAAAATAAAGCTTAGCCTAAACAAGTGGCTGTAAAATCCTATTTATAACCTAAAACACGAGTTGGGGTCTTCTTGTAATTATTAAAGACTTCTGGGCACTTTTGCAATTTCTCAAGTCTTGGAAAACTCGCGGGTCGTGTCTTGCTGCGATGAGTATCGATCGATACCAGGGGGTATCGATCGATGCTTGTCGTGAAATCAGATACTCAGCAACTCGACTTCAGCTCTTGCTCCAAACTGCTCCAGAAAGCTCCCATAATTCCAATAATGCTCCAAACGTGCTAAGACCTGTAAAAGACTCTAAAAGACTCCAAAATAATATAAAGACTCTATAAAAAGGACTTATATCATGGCTTAAATAGGGTAAAAACCATGATATATCACCGACACCATAGGAGTGTCGATCGATACCGAGACCTGCAATTCGTGGGAATTACTGAGTTTCTGCGAAACCCATATGAAACTCTGTTTCAATGAAATAAAGGGATTCCTCTGGTAGTTGATCAGCAATAGGGACGTCTGCATCGATCTGAATCCTCGAGAGGTGGCCAGCGACTCCGTTCTCTATTCCCTTCTTGTCCTTAACCTCGATGTCGAAACCCTGTAGCAAAAGGACTCAACGACAAAGGCGAGGCTTGAGATCCTTGTTCTGCATCAGATACTTGAGAGCAGCATGATCAGTATGAACAATCACTTTGCTCCCAATCAAGTAGGATCGAAATTTCTCAAAGAAGAAAACGACTGCAAGTAGTTCCTTCTCCGTGGTGCTGTAGTTCCTCTGATCATCATCCAATGTCCTGCTGACATAGTAGATGACGTGCAGCTTCTTATCCTTTCTCCCACCCAGAACAGATCCAACAGCAAAGTCACTAGCGTCGCACATGATCTCAAAAGGCAAAGTCCAATCAGGAGGTTGCACAATAGGAGCACTCACCAAAGTCTTCTTAATCTCCTCAAAGGCTGCAAGACAGTCAGGTGTGAAATCAAATTTGACCTCCTTGCATAATAAGGCAGTGAGTGGGCGTGCTATCTTGGAGAAATATTTGATAAACCTCCTGTAAAACCCAGCATGACCAAGGAAGCTTCGAATATCCTTCACAGAATTTTCGTGGTTGGAGTCTTGTCATAACCTGAATTTTGGCCTTGTTAACTTCGATCCCAGCCTCAGAAACCTTGTGCCCAAGCACGATGCCATCCTGAACCATAAAGTGACACTTTTCCCAATTAAGGACCAAGTGTTTCTCTTCACACCTCTAGAGCACCTTGCACAGATTATCCAAACAGTCCTTGAACGATGGTCCGTATACTGAAAAATCATCCATGAATACCTCCATAAAATCCTCAATCATGTCTGTGAAGATAGACATCATGCACCTCTGAAAAGTGGCTGGAGCGTTACACAATCCAAATGGCATTCTCATGTATGTGAATGTGCCATAGGGACATGTGAAAGTCGTCTTCCCTTGGTCATCTGGATGTATAGGAATCTGGAAGAAACCTGAATATCCATCAAGAAAACAGTAGTAGGAATGACTAGCTAACCTCTCCAACATCTGGTCAATGAATGGCAAGGGGAAATGATCTTTCCGTGTAGCTGCATTCAACTTCATGTAGTCAATGCACATTTGATGTCAAGTGATATTTCTAGTAGGAATCATCTCATCCTTTTCATTCTTCACCACGGTTATCCCTCCTTTCTTAGGAACAACGTGCACTGGGCTGACCCAAGAGCTGTCCGAAATAGCATAGATGACACCAGCTTTCAAAAGCTTCATCACTTCCTTTTTTGACAACTTCCATCAGATTCGGATTCAGTCTCCTTTGATGCTCAATTGAGGTCTTTGACTCGTCCTCAAGGTGAATCCTATGCATGCACAGGTCCGGTGATATATCTGAAATGTCATCAAGGGAATAGCCAAGAGCTTTGCGATACTTGCGCAGCTTTCTCAACAGTAAGGCAATCTCTGTGTTGTTCAAAAAAGCATTAACAATCACTGGGTATGTAGAATTATGACCACGAAAACTATACCTCAGATTTGGTGGGAGTGGCTTTAGTTCAACCTTAGGAGCATTTTCTGCATTCCAATCTCCAAGCCCAGCAGCTTGCTTAGAACTCTCGGCCAACTCTCCTTCTAGTCGCAGGGTATCGACCGATACTGGGAGAGTATCGATCGATACCGTTGATGCTGAATCGAGCATCTTCGAGTATCCAGATGTATCATCACACGAATGACCCTCTGAAGTGGCTGAACAGACCAATGCTCTCTCTAATGGGTCCTCGGGATGCATCCCCATGAAGTACTATTCAGCTATGTCACTGAAGGTGTCGACAAAGAAAGTTTGCCCATCAATGGTTGGTCTCTTCATCATCTTGTCCATATTGAAACTCATGACCAAATCACCAATGTTGAGAGCGATCTTCCCGTTCTTGCAATCAATCAGAGCACCAGCTGTTGCAAAGAATGGTCTGCCTAGGATAAGAGGATCCTTAGGCTCAGCGTCGTACTCCAGGACGATGAAATCAGTTGGAATCAAGCAATTTCCAATCTTAATCGGGACATCTTCGAGTAACCCCTCTGGAAGTCTAACAGAACGATCAGCAAGTATCAGGGAAATCCTCGTGGTCGTGAAGTCTGTCATCCCCATCCTTTTGGCAACTGAGTATGGCATGAGGTTGACACTTGAGCCTAGGTCACAAAGATAACGCTCAAATATGTCTGTGAATATCGTACAATCCAACACAAAACTCTCTGGGTCTGGCAGCTTCTTTGGGATCCTGTTGGTCAGGATTGCACTACACTCGTGAGTAATCATCAAGCATCCGTCTTGAAGGTTCACATTGCTGGACACCATCTTCTTGACGTATCTTCTGAAAGTTGGAGAAGTCTTGATAGCATCGATGAAAGGAAGCTCCACAATCAACTTATCCATAATCGCATTGCATCTAGAGTCTTCTACCTCCTTCTTAGTCTCCCCAGAAGCCCTGGGATAAGGTATCTGATGCGTCCCTGCTTGATCAACTCCGGAGGAAGGCTGATAAAGATGAGATTGCAACAGGATGGTTGCGATGGTGACGATCTGATTTGATGATGATGATTCGATGCAGGTGGTACGCGATGATGAAGGTGATTTTTAATGATGATTTCGTGGATAGATGATGGGGGATTAGATGAAAGAACAGATAGTAGAGTTTCTGGATCACACAGGTGTAAAGAAACTCGAATTCAAAGGAGATAAACTCGATGAACCAGATTTGAGAGAAGAACTCTGAAACTTGCAATTTGCATTAATGATCTTCGCTAAAGAGTCTAAGGGGGGCGAGTTTGGGTTTTATAAATCAACCACAAATCGCCAACCCTAAACAACACAGCGTCTAAAATAAAACTACAAGGTGTTTAAAATAAAACAGCAACAAATTTAATCACTTAAATAAAACAACGAGGCGTCCCAGCTATAAAGCTCCTAATTGGTGCACCTCTAAACAACTAAGTACAGAATCAAAATGACTTGTACATTATTATCCTTAGATCGAGAATCCTAAGTAACTCGACGTAGTGATTCATCTGCCTCGTTAAAAACCCTGTTGAGAAAACCCAGTGGGACAAAACTCAACATGGAAAAGAGTACAGAATCCTCACCTAAGTTACTTAGTTTTCAGGATCGGATGTAGTCTTCAAGTTGGAGATATAGAAGACTTAATCGATGGCAGTTTGAGTGAAGTGAGTGAGTGAGAGTGAGAGTGAAGTAGGTCTGAGTGAGCTTCACTGTGAGTGAGAGAGTGAGCTTCACTGCTATCTTCTTAGTTCTGGTTCGAATTACTCCATCTGGCTCCAACTCCTTGTCTGCTTCTGCTTCCTTAGTTTCCTTGCTGGCCATGATCACATCAGTATCCATGATGTGTAAACTCTTTATGCAACTATTTTGGGTACTTCCTTCGAGACCTTAGGAGTTGAGTCGACTGCGGGATTAGTATCGACCGATACTGGAGTGGTATCGATCGATACATGCGGTTTTGATTTGTCCCGTGAAAGTATTTTGATAGGTGTCGATCGATGCTGGCTAGTGTCGATCGATACTGGGGCGATTTCGGTGTCCTCATCGTCAAGATCGACGAAAATATCCGCAACTTGGGTAATTTTTGCTCCTGGAGTGACCTATTTTCCACTCCTCAAGGTGATTGCATTGATATGAGCCCTTGGGTTCTCTACTTTCCCTGGAAGAAAACCTTCTTGCCTTTTCACAGCCTCTGAAGTCTGAGCTATCTGAAGTTCCAGCTTCTTCTGCTGAATATCAATAGCGTCGATCCTTCCACTCAGATCATTGTATAGAACATCAATCTTCCCATTGAAATCCACAGTGAGCTTTTGCTGTCCTTGAGGAAGTTGGTCAAACATAGACTCGATCTTGCTATCTGGAAGCTTAGCAGGTACAAGTTGATAGGATGAATTTCCATAGTTCCTGGTGTACCCACTGTTCTGAGATGATCTCTGACCAAACTGATTTGAACCACCTTGCTGGGAGTTGTTGTTGAAGTTTCGATTGTTGTTGAATTGATTCCTCTCACCCTGAAAACCAGAACCACCAATGTAGTTGACATCCTCTACTTCATCCTCGTTGAACACCTCAACATCTTCATCAAAGTGAACAACCTTTTGTGTCTTGCCCATCAGAAGACTGTGCATAGAATCCAACTTAGCTTGAAAACCAGCAATATGTGAGCCATCCATGTTACCAGCTAACTTCTTCCTCTCATAATCAGCATTCTTGGTGCTATTCCTAGACGCCAAGTTCTCAATCAGGACATAGGCTTCATCAGGATACCTGGTGTTGAAGTTTCCATTGCTCGAACCATCCAAAGTCATCTGATACCTCCAATCAAGTCCTCTGAAAAAGAAACCCATCAGCTGAACATCAGAGTATCCATGATGTGGACAATCTCTCTGATACAACTTGAATCTCGTCCAAGCAGCCTTGAACGCCTCAGTAGGTCCTTGAGAAAACTGGGAAATCTTGTTCCTCACATCCTCGGATCTTGCATCATCATAAAAGTTGGCCAGGAAAGCGGTCTTAGTCTCCTCCCAGGTAGTCAGCGATCCAGGAGGCAACTGCTTCAGCCAGTAAGTTGCTTCCCCACCAAGAGAATATGGGAAAAGCTTGCAGAAAAGATAGTCGTAGGACACTCCATTGCTTTTGATGCTAGTGACCAAATCCTCGAACCTCTCAATATGATCCATGGGGTGTTCGCTGGAAAGACCATGAAAAGGGTGATGTCCGACAAGAGTGTAGTATACGGGTTTCAGGTCAATGCCATTCCTCGGAAAAGCAGGAGGACGAATCGCAGATCGGTTTGCGTAAAACTGGTCAGGTCTGTTGCACTCACCAATCGTTCTACCACGATTAACCACAACATTCCCAGCATCCACTGCGTTCGCGTTCCCAGCGACAACAGGAGCATGTGGAATGATGTTCCCCTCTCCATCCAGTCGTTGTCCTCTCTCATTGCACAACCGACCCTCTAGGTCCCTGTAAGCACCAGCCTCATCTCGAACCAACTCTACTTGATTGTTGTTCATCCTTGCTGGTTTCTTTGCTTTTCTGTTTGTGCGTTCCACAAGTGCTAGCTGCTCCAATGACAGTTCAACTAGCTGCGTGCTCTTGCTCTTTATGGTTTCACGATTAGGCATACACCTGAAAACAAGAGTCAAGAACGTAAGTAACAAAAACGTGATGAGTATCGACTGATACCAAGTGGTGTATCAACAAAAAGAGAACGTCGAGTATCGATCGACACTAGATAGTATCGACTGATACTGACAAACTTAGTCGAAATTCTCAAACGAAATCTAATGGCGAATTGAGTCCCCGACAACGGCGCCAAATTTGATATGCTCAAATTAATACCCTAAAAGTACTAAGCAGTTGTTGCAGCAATAGTAGAGGTCGAACACAAGGACTCACATAAACACACAAAAGATTATATGGAATAGAATTAAGCTAAGCAATCAATGGTATTGAAAACAGGACTTAAATTAAAAAGGTTGTAAATTCAATTGAGAGAAAGCTAGGTTCAGGGTATTTCTCAGGAAATCAATGAATGCAGATAAACTAACTAACATGATTCAGATTTAGCACGGTTCTTGAACTCAAATCACTAAGATATAGTTAACCAACTTCCGCTGCGATAACTATCTAAATCTAAATCCTATGAATTCCAAATTCCTTTGTGAATCCTAAAGTCTAAATCAGCTTTTAAACCAGGTTTGATTTGTTCACAAAACAACTAAACCAAATTCCTTTGCGAATAGTTATTTTGCTCACCCTAGGTTCTATCAGGTAATTAATTGCACTTCCGCGCCTAATCAATTATCCTAAGATCTAAGTTCTAGGTGATCAATCTAGAATTAGCTTTGCAAACAACCTATGGTGAAGAACTAATTCAGATGGTGAATCCTAATAACTAATCAATCTAGTATTCAGAGATAACCCTTATGAGAACCCTGAACCTAACAAGAGATCTACTCAGACATGGAAATTGAAGCAATAAACATGTTTGAATAAATCATCAAATAAATCAGAAAGAGTAACAAGAGGGTTCGAAATCTTCTCTCGGACGAACAGAGTTTCTGACTTGTCTCCCTTCAAAAAGCTCTCTCACAAAACCAAAGTAAAATAAAGCATAGCCATTAAAGTGGCTGTAAAATCCTATTAAATAACCTAAATCACGTTTTGGGGCTTCTTGTAAATAATAAAGTCTTCTGGACCATTCTGCAATTCTTCAACTCTTCATTAAAGTCGCGGGTCGTGCCTGCTTCGATGAGTATCGACCGATACCAATGGGGTATCGATCGATACTGATGCTTCAAATCGGGTACTCAGCTACACGAACGTTTGCTTCGCTCCAAAATGCTCCAGAAAGCTCCAATATCTCCAATTATGCTCCAAACGTGCTAAAACCTGTAAAAGACTCTAAAACACTACGAAATAGTAGAAAAACTCTATAAAACAGACTTATATCATGGCTTAAACGGGGTAAAAACCATGATATATCACCACTCTAGAATGCATGTGACCCAAGCCTTCGCTCAAACCCCATGCCTCAACTCCCAACATGGAATGGGCGAGCCATATTATAGCCCAACCCAAACCCGGCCCAATAAGATCGACGGAACGTCCCATCACCTTGTTGTCTCCACTCGGATCACAAGCCCGCATTACTGAGCTCGACAAGTCTAAGCTGATGACTTCAATGTAAGTGGTGAGATGCACATTGAATTTAACATACTTAACGAGTAGAGTGTTTGTGAGACGTAACTCTATACACGATCCATGAGTGTAGTATGTGGACACCAACAGTTTCATTCTCTATCAAGTTGATCGACAAAACATTATATGTTGGACAATGTTTCATACATCCAACATTACATCACTGCCAAGACGTTTATCCATTTTTTTGTTAACTGTCCTGCTACTTGTACTCTCTTAGTTTTCCTTGATAATTAAGAAGATTAAGACATTTAAGGGTTTAGTCCTTTTAAGCTAGACCCAATTGATTACACAACTTCTACTCATTGCTTGTTGGGGCCATCTAATTTATTTATATATGTTCTGCATACCCACTAGATTATTCTATGATTAATTTAAGAGTATTGGTCAATATATATCATCAAATCATCAGCAGCATCATCATAGTTGCAATTAGCATTATCATATCAAGTTGGTAAATGCTCTTGTGCTGAATTTTTCTTCGACCATGACTTGATTCCAGTTTGCTGTTAAAAGAGCTATATCACTGCATAATCGCTGACCACGACTCTATTCCACAAGTCTCTGTTTTTGTGAGATAAATGAAAACGTTTTTCTCCAACCAAATCATACAATTGGAGATATTTTTGTAATTGTTATTTTCGAAATCAATAATGAGTGTATTTAATATAGTAGATAAAAATCAGGTCCCACACTAGGTTTGCATCACGACAACTCATATGTTTACTTTAATGTATTGTTCATAATTTGTTCCTTCCCATTAACCTTTTGAATTGTAATCTTCTTTTTAAATCCCATTCTTGGCTGTTTCAAGTTGACCAAGTTTTATTTATGGTCCGCTCCCTATTTTCTCTTCTTTTTTTGTTTTTATATAGTTCGTCACTCAATTTGTTCAAAGTCTTCTCCTTTTTGTTAACATAATTGTCTACATGTTTTTGTTTGCGAGGAGGTTGTAATTTTAATTCAGAAATTCTGTCATAACTTGTGTAGACCACATGCTTTTTTCATTGAGATACAATTAGAAACAGAGGAAGAGAAAAAGAGATTCTTTGTTGGTTTGAAGATGAGTTCAAGAATTGGAGCGTTTATGCTCCTGATCTTGCTTTTCTTCCAAACTTGTTCTGTTTCTGCACTCACAAATGGTTTAGACGGTAAGTATAACTAAGAAGATGGTTTCTCAGGTATAAAATTTTCAAAATCTTTGAATTGCTTAAAAAACTTGTGCAGCTACTGCTTTAAAAGCCCTGAAGGATGAATGGACCAGGTCTCCTGATAGTTGGGAAGGCTCTGATCCTTGTGGAACCAATTGGGTTGGAATTACATGTAGCAATGACCGCGTCGTTTCAATGTAACAACTTGTTGTTGTTTATTTTTTGTTGCTGCTTGTTCCAATGATCATAAACAGACTTTTGACTTTGTGTTGCTGTAGATCACTAGGTAACCTTAACGTGGAAGGAAAGCTTTCCGGGGATATTGCAACCTTGTCTGAATTGCAGATCTTGTATGTGTCTTTCTTCTTCTTTATGTTCTTCACTTACTTATGGATTTTGTTCTCATCTTATGATCCAATCTTTGTAGGGATTTGTCATACAATACTGGATTGTCCGGACCACTTCCACCAAATATCGGTGAACTTAAGAAGTTGAGGAACTTGTAAGCAAACAAGATCACTGGATCTATAGTATATATCTCCATGGCTTATCTCTTATATCAACTAAACTCCTTTTACTCTCCAGGATACTTGTGGGATGTAGTTTCAGTGGTCAAATCCCTGAGTCTATTGGATCTCTTGAACAACTTATCTATCTGTAAGATTTTGTTGCTTCCTGTTATTAAAAGTAGTCTCTTTTTCATTTTTCACTCTCAAGCCTCTGTAATCTCATTAGTATTAATTTGTGTTTCCTCCATACAGCTCACTGAATTTAAATCAATTCAGTGGAAAAATCCCACCTACCATTGGACGGTTATCGAACCTATATTGGTTCGATATAGCTGACAATCAGATCGAAGGAACGCTTCCAGTTTCTAATGGGACTTCTTCACCTGGACTTGACATGCTTCTTGAAACTAAGCATTTGTATAGATAATCCAAATCTCTTTAGTTCTTTCTCATATAACCACTCTTTTTAGCTTACTAATTAGTCTGACTGATCTCCTTCACATTCTCCTGCAGTCATTTTGGAAAAAACAAGCTTTCGGGCGAAATCCCAGACACGCTTTTCAGCTCAAAAATGACTTTGATACATGTGTATGCTTCATATTACTTATCAAAGCTGAGGGTTTGCACAAGCTGAGAGTAGTAAAGTAGTAAACTGCATTGTTTGTTTGTTGTTTTATAGGCTATTCGATGGAAACCAATTCACAGGCCAAGTCCCAGACAGCCTCAGCCTTGTTAAAACGCTGACAGTGTTGTAAGTAGTAAAAGATTGTTAAAACTTTTTTATTTATGCCAACATCTTTGATCTCATATGCTCTTTTCTGTGTTATAGACGCCTTGATAGGAATAGACTAAGTGGCAATATTCCTACAAGTCTTAATAATCTCACAAATCTTCAAGAACTGTAAGTGAACAACTTGAGTTTTGTTCTATCTTTGTAGATATTAATGGAAAAAAAAAAGGTAAAAGAGTTCCTAGTTGAATCCATTTTAGGTACTTGGCCAACAACAGATTTACTGGTAGTCTTCCAAATTTAACAAGCTTGACCAGTCTCTACACGTTGTAAGTTTTTCTATATTTCTCCTCCTTCTCAAACATTCATGCATTATTAATCAATCTAATGCCATAATGTGATTTGTGTTTTGTATCAGAGACTTGAGCAATAACACTTTCGAATTCTCACCAATTCCATCATGGATCTCTTCATTACGCTCTTTAGCAACATTGTATGAGCAATATTCCTCTTATCTCTTTTTCTTAATCTCCATGTGTATATACTTTCTAAGAACAAAATGTTCTTCTCCTTTGCAGAAGAATGGAAGGGATCCAACTTAATGGTTCAATACCAATCTCATTTTTCACCCCTGCTCAGTTGCAGACAGTGTGAGAGTCCAACAATACATGAAATCGGATAACCAACTCAATGTTGTAATTAAAATCTGTACTTACTGTGCTTTTTTTGACTTGCAGTATCCTAAAGAGAAATCGGATAGACTCAACCTTGGACTTTGGTACAACCTATAGCAACCAGTTGGAGTTTGTTGATTTACAATACAATAACATAGATGTTTATAAACAACCACCAGCTAATACACGCATCCAAGTAATGTATGTATTCTGGTCAGAAATCAAACTGGTTTTTTTTTTTTTTTTTTTTTTCATCAGTCATTTGCTTATGTTTGTTGATATATATACAGATTGGCAGATAATCCAGTGTGCCAGGAGGTTGGGAACAGACCAAGTTACTGCTCAGCAGTACCACACAATACCACATTTTCTACCATCCCATCAACCTGTACACCCTGTGATCGGGGCAGGGAAACGAGTCCCTCGTGCCGCTGTGCGTATCCAATCACAGGAACACTCTACTTCAGGTCTCCTTCCTTCTCAGGGTTGTTCAACTCCACCAACTTCGACATTCTCCAGAAGGCAATAGTAGCTTTCTTTAAGAAATTCAGTTATCCGGTGGACTCCGTGGGCATCAGAAACATTAGAGAGAATGCAACCGATCATCAGCTTCTAATAGATCTCTTGGTCTTTCCTTTAGGCAGAGAGAGTTTTAATGAGACGGGAATGTTACTTGTTAATTTTGCCTTTAGCAACCAGACTTATAAGCCTCCTGCTATATTTGGCCCTTACATTTTCAGAGCCGATCCTTACAGTCAGTTCTCCGGTATGATCAACACACACAATCAAACTAGAGCTAAAATGAATTCCATATAACTCATTTTCTCTGCTTTTTTTTTGCCATAGATGAAGGAGTTTCCAAGTCATCAAACACAGGCATTATAATCGGAGCAGCAGTTGGTGTTGCGGTTCTTCTATTGTTGTTAACTTTAGCTGGTGTTTACGCTCTCAGGCAGAGGAAGAGAGCAGATAGAGCAACTGATCAAAATAATCCTTTTGGTAAGAGGAAAAGGTTTACTACTACAAAATACTCCTCCCTTGGTTTGAAAATGCTGACAACCTCTTTTTTTTTTGGGTATGTTGCAGCCAAGTGGAATACGAGTAAGAGCAGTATCGATGCTCCGCAGCTAATGGGAGCAAAAGCCTTTACTTTTGAAGAGCTGAAGCGATGTACTGACAATTTTTCAGAAGCAAATGATGTTGGGGGTGGAGGTTATGGCAAGGTTTGTCTCTTTGCAATGGCATCAATCGAAAGTAGCAATGACCTCAGTTGAAATTCTGATCCCAAATCTGATGGTGAAACAGGTGTACAGAGGAATTCTTCCCTCTGGACAACTCATAGCAATCAAAAGAGCTCAACAAGGATCTTTGCAAGGAGGGCTAGAGTTCAAAACCGAGATCGAGCTTCTTTCAAGGGTCCATCATAAGAATGTTGTTAGACTATTGGGCTTCTGCTTTGATAGAAGTGAACAAATGCTCGTATACGAGTACATTCCAAATGGTTCTCTTAGAGACAGTCTCTCAGGTAATACAAAACCTCTCTCTATTAAGAATTATGATAGTTCTTGGGTGCTGAATTTGGTGATAATGCAGGGAAAAGTGGGATTAGACTGGATTGGACAAGAAGGCTTAGAATAGCACTTGGTTCAGGGAAGGGTTTGGCTTATCTTCATGAGCTTGCTGATCCTCCAATTATACACAGAGACATCAAATCAAATAACATACTACTTGATGAAAATCTTACCGCAAAGGTTGCCGATTTCGGCCTCTCCAAACTAGTGGGAGACCCTGAGAAAACGCATGTGACAACACAAGTAAAAGGAACCATGGTGAGTATAGAACCAATCAATCATCCTATGTATCTTTCTTTCTTGGAATCATTTAAAACTAACAATTTCTATGGAATTAGGGCTACTTGGATCCTGAGTACTACATGACTAATCAACTGACGGAGAAGAGCGATGTGTACGGGTTTGGTGTGGTAATGCTAGAGTTATTAACAGGTAAAAGTCCAATAGAAAGAGGCAAATACGTTGTGAGAGAGGTGAAGACGAAGATGAATAAGTCAAGGAGTTTGTATGACCTGCAAGAACTGTTGGACACGACGATTATCGCAAGCAGCAGCAATCTGAAAGGGTTTGAGAAGTACGTAGATTTGGCTCTGAGATGCGTGGAGGAGGAAGGAGTGAATAGACCATCGATGGGTGATGTTGTGAAAGAGATTGAGAACATAATGCTGCTTGCGGGGTTAAATCCTAATGTAGATTCAGCATCGACTTCGAGAACGTACGAGGAAGCAAGCAAAGGATCTGGTGATCCTTATGGTAAGGACTCGTTTGAGTACAGTGGGAATTTCCCAGCTTCAAAGCTCGAACCCCAATGATTGATTATGGCTTTTCTCTTTTTGCTATCTATTAAGTGACTTCATACTTGAAATGCCTTGTGAATGTGTGGAGTTGCATGATTTGATTTGTTGCTATGTGTCACTGATCTATGAAGTGTAAGCACGACTAATTTTTGATGTGTTTTTTTTGTTTCTGATCAAGCAGAGGAATGGAGCCAAACTCAGAACCAATAACCACTAGGTCTTTGTAACATAAACACCAGTTTTCAAACATTAGAAAAAAATATGATGAATATAGTTATTTTTGAGATGTTTGTGAGGTTTTAAAGTTTTAATTCACATAGCACACGCAATTTTTTTCCAATACTTTTGACATTTATGCAAGAGACAATGTTAACTAAGAACTACAAAAGAAACAAAAGGTTGAATAGAAACATACTAGATTCTCTTTGTAAATAAAAAAAAATCACAAACTACACTAAACCTTTACGATGATCTAAAAAATAATATAGAATATTTGTTTTATCGAGTTTTGAATCTATAAAAACTTATAAATTGAGTCAAACACATAAATATTGTACTTTGTCTTCAGCAGGGTGTAGAAAATGTCGTGGAAGAGAGAATAGACAAGATAGAAAATAGAAAGAATATACTCCCTCTGTTTTTTTTTATAAGAGGTTTTTCCTAAAACCACATGAATTAAGAAAATCTCTTTTTTTTGCTTGAAACATTAAACACTAGCATAACAACATTTAATTATTCAATTAGGAAGAGGAGTATTAATATTTTATGATAGTACCGAGACTATTAATGAGTATAATTAATTAAATTTTGCATGGGAATGTGAGAAGCTTTTATTAAAAAAAAAAAACAAAATGTCTAAAACCCTTTATAAAAAAAAACAGAGGGAGTAACACTTAGTGAACAGAAAAAATCTGTTTATTTCACTTAATCTGAATGTACAAGAATTTACAGATATATAGAGAGATTAGCTAGCTGTTACAACTGTAAATAATAAGAGAATAATGAAGGAGAAAGAAAAAACTTATATTTTGTCCAAGAAGAGTTAATGAGATGGTTCGAGCTGTTGTACTAAAGTCTGTGCGGCATATCATTAATAAACAGATTACACGCAAGTCAAGAAGACCAACGACTATATTTTAACATTCTCTCAAGCTTGGATAGTGAATGTCAATTAAGTCAAACTTGTCTTAAATGAAGTTGGACACCTTTACCTTTAAATTTACAGCATTGGTGAATATTGAAATAAGATTCGGTGGTGAGCTTATATGAAATAGGATTGAATGGAACCACAAGCTGGTTGTTACTCTCTTGTGGTCGAGTGATGGTCAAAGGTGTGATCTAACACGTTAGTGGTTTGATAAGCTCAAATTTATACTCTAAAATTACTAAAATTTTGTCGATTGTAATATTTAGGGATCGAATCCACATAGACTCAAGGAAACACACAATAGATTCTAAAAGTTTAATTAAGCTAAGTGATCAATGGTATTGAAAACAAATACGTAAATTAAACAAGTTGCGATTCGATTGGAAATAAGATAGGTTCATGGTATTTCTCAGGAAATCAATGAATGCGAATAAACTAACTAGTCAGGGTTCAGGTTATGCACGGTTCTTGAACTAAAATCACTAAAGTATAATTAACCAACTCTCGTTGCGAGAATTATCTAAGCCTAAATCCTAGAATTCCAAATCTCTTTGCGAATCCTAAAGTCTAAACCAGCTTTTAGTTCAAGTTTGATTTGTTCGCAAAACAACTAAACCAAATCTCTTTGCGAATAGTTATTTTGCTCACCCTAAATTCTATCAGGTTTCTCAATTGCACTCTCGTGCCTAATCGATTAACTTAAGATCTAAGTTCCAGATTCGTCAACCTAGAATTAGCTTTGAGAACAACCTATGGTGAAGAACTAATTCAGATTATGAACCCTAACAACTAATCAACCTGTCATTCAAAGAAATCCCTTATGAGAACCCTAAACCTAATAGGAGATCTACTCAGACATGGAGATTGAAACAATAAACAAGTTTGAATAAATCACTGAATAAATAATAAGAAAGAGAGTAAAACAGGGGTTCAAAATCTTCTCTCTGACGAACAGAATTTTAGACTTGTCTCCCTCAAAAGCTTTCTCACAAAAACCAAAGTAGAATAATGCGTAATGAAAGCGTAGTCCACAAAAGTGGCTGAAAAACCTAAAATATATCCTAAGACACGTTATGGGGCTTATTGTAAATAATAAAGTCTTATTGGGCAATTTGCAATATCTCAAATCTTCGAATAAGTCGTGATCCTTCTGTTTCCTTGACGGGTATCGACCGATACCATAAGTGTATCGATCGATACTCATGCATCAAATCGGTGTCTCATCTACAGGATCTCTGCTTTGCTCCAAAAAGCTCCCAAATGCTTCAATATCTCCAATAATTCTCCAAACGTACCTAAAACCTGAAAAGACTCTAAAATACTAGAAAGACTCTATAAAAAGGACTTATATCATGGCCTAAAACGGGTAAAAACCATGATATATCAACTCCCCCAGACTTAGCATTTGCTTGCCCTCAAGCAAAACAGAAAACTAAACCAGAGAAAGAGGTTTGAAAACACGGAGACTCACCTGTTTATGAACCATCGCAAAGACCCTTTTCCTAAGCACCCAAATGTTACCTAACCAGTTCCAGATCTAACCACCATGTACTTCTCCGTAGACATTCACAACTTTCCCAGACTCCACACATTATCTCGCAAAATTGTCCAAATAAAATCCTCTTCGCCAGTCTCATCGCTGCAGCCAAAGTTCAAGAACCTTCTAGATTCTTTCCCATACAATATCATGACAAAAGAACCACCCAATTTTCACACTTTTTGGTATTGTTTTCTCTCCCACAGACTTGTTCCTCATCATGTTCTTTCTTTCTTTTTTAGACCTGCTTATACATATTAAGATCTGAAACGCGAGTATTGATGGTGTTTGCCACCGAATCCCCGGTTATTCTCTCTCTCTATGTATCAAAGGTGTAAGCGAATAGTGGTATCACATGAAATTTTCCTAACCTCGCTTTCAACCTTTGTGTGATCGTTCTTTCACAAGTAGAATAATGGGATCGCTGGAAATTTTCCTAGCCCTCTACTCAGAAGAAAGTCATTTAATATTTTATGCTCTTATTTATTAACTTATAACAAGGGAGAGAGATACCATTACTTTAAACACATGGGTTCATTTGTCAGATATGAATGAGGAATCAAGCCCTGTAAACATCAACTGCATTGATGAAGTGCAAAAATTTGGCTCAGGCTTTAGAAGAACTCTGCTGGAGACATGGGTGTTTTCTAGTCAACTGGTCAGTCTTTGGATTTTTCATTAGTCTATCTAGAATGATCCTGTAACACTGGTCACTTAAAAGCAAAATCAGAACAATAGATTCAAGCACATGATCATAATCTCCATCAGGTTTTGACTCTATAAAACGATTTTTTGACTAAAAAACGACTGACTCTAAGAAAAACAAAAACAATGTCAGCAACTACCTCCCCCAGACTTAAACAACACTGTCCCCAGTGTTATCTAACCTAGAGTTGGTAAAAGAAATCAAAAGAACATAGTGGAATCGTGAAAATAAAGAAGTTACCGGATTGGGGTGTGAGTATCGACCGACACACAACACTCGTATCGATCGATACCAGGCTTTGGTCGACACAAAAACTTCTTTTTAAATCGAATTAGTGCCAAGGTTGCTCTCAATGATGTCAAACGATCCAAATGTGCAATGGTTAGCACTGTCAGATCACTCAAACACAAGTTAAAAGCAACAAGAAAACATAATCGCATAGATCAACGAGGTTCAGAATCATAATAAGCTGACAAAATAAACTCAAAAGTTCAAAAGAAAAGGAAAAGAAAAGAAAAGAAAAACAAAAATGAAAAGTGAAACCAGATAGAAAGATGACTAATCCTCATCGGAGTCATCAGAGACTCTAGCGGTGTGAGAGGGTCGTTCTCCTGAAGGTGAGCGTGGACGAGATGGTGCAATGCAACCGCACCGAGAAAGAGTAGAGATGGCGTTCCATATACTCTGGAAACTCTCAACCACATGCCTCTGAAAGGTGTCTGTGTCCATAGGAATAGCTGGCGGTGTAGGGAGAGTGCTCGCAGAAGACGGAGGGTCTCGATCTCGTCGTGCCTGACCTCCAGCAAGGTCAGGGACAAGTGCGTGTGCAGCAGCAGCAGGTGCGATAGTAGAAGAACCTCGGTCTCGGCGAGTGAGAGGTGCAACAATCAACCGGCTCGGATCAGGCTAAAAATGCAGCTGATCGGGATCGTCACCAATGTCGGTGATCTCGGTGTTAGGGAGCCTAACCAGAAAGTCCCCATCCGTGTTGGAGAAATAGCAACGTCGCTCAGGCTTCAACCACCTGAGGTTCTGCAGATGTCTCTCATCCATGATAGTGCGTGTGGTGACTATCGAACAGCTCCCTGTGCTAATACTGAAGTGCTGGAAGATAGGGGTAAGAAGACTATCCACCGTCTCGGTCTTCCGAGTTGTACTGCGAGTGGCACCCAAGAATGGTTTGGTCTTCAGAGAGACCAGGTGATGGGCAAAGACTGCCCCTAGATTAACCCCGAGATCAAGCTCAGGCCACCCATAGTTCTCGTCATCAATGATATCTCCAATAGCCATGGAGAGCATAATAAGCTCAAACAGTCGTATCTTGTTGGGCTCCATCTTGCACAGGATAGTGTTGCTCATAATCCTAACCAGACTGCGCAAAACAGGGTGGCGCACATCCATATGAGTGGAAGTCTTGGAATAGTAGGCTCCGTTCCCGAAATGCTCCCAGAAAACCTGCACATCGTGAAACTGAGTAGGCAGAGCAACCTTCCTGAAGTCCTTGTGGAAACCGTATATGTCGCAGAGATCTGGGAGTGGCAATCTGTATCGCACTCCGCGAATCATGAAGGTCATGTTACCTTCCTGTGCGTCCTTTAGGACCTCGTTCTGATAGTAGACGCGCACTGTAGAGAGGAACTGTCACACCAAGTCAGGGAACAAATCATACTGCCTCATAGGCATAGTACACAGACCAATCTTTTCAATCAGACGCCCAAGTTCCCTGTCGATACCCAAGCGGCGCATGGTGGGAGGGTCGACAAACCAAGTGGTCTGTACGTCAACGTCCTGCCAAGCGTTGTAAAACAACGTGTCGTAGTCATTCCAAAACTCCGAAATAGGCCTATAGACGCAGTCGTCACTCTCAGCAATCTGCCTATCTGTTCCCTCCCAAACTCTGCTGCAAGGAATCTTGGCCTTCTCGTTCCTCTTAGGCCAAGGAGCTCTAACTGTGGCAGTAGGAGCCACATGATTAGCGGGATCAGCGGGTGGTTGTGATGGCTGTGCCACTGGTGGTGGAGGGATTTCGCGCAAGGAAGCATACGAGACCTCGATGTTTTCGGACACTCCATCAATCCTCACTCTGTAGTTGTTGTTGCCTAGGTAACCGTTCACTATACCCTGCCGCCAATGTAAACCATCTTAGATCTTGGCACGATGACCCAAGCGGAAGTCGTTTGGTGGTGGGTTTGAGCTTGATGCACCATCCGTTCGTGTTCTCTTTCGAGCAGACATCTGCAATCAAAGACAAAGAACACAACAAACACAGAGTAAGCACCAAATCTAACAACAAGGCAACAATCATCAACAATTTATTCAGAATTCCATTACTGCACGTAGAGTATCGATCGATACCAGCAGGGTATCGATCGATACCTTGGCGATTATCGAACCAGAATCTCAAATTTCCCAAGATTTCCAAAATTCCTACAACTAGCACAAAGGAAGGGTTCGAAAATATGTTCTAATCACTTATCTAACAAGCATTGCCCACTAAAACGAGTGAAGAACACTACAAGAAAACAGCGAATTTGCCACTCCGCTTTGCGACTACAATGGCAGTGGCAAAAAAGCGTGACTACGTTATAACGAATTTGCGACTAAATTGCGACTCCAATATAACAATCGTAAATGAGTTGCAATTTAGCGACTAATTTAAAACATCGCAAATACGTCGCTATTTTACTACGATTATGTGACTCCCTTACAACTTCTGTTTGGAGTCGCAAAATAGTTCCAAAAGTACAACGCATTTGCGACTGCTTATGTAATCGCAAAAATGGAGTCGCATTTTCAAGTCGCAAAAAAACATTATCTCACGTAGTCGCAAAACCGTGGCTTTTTTGCGACTGTTTTGCAACTATATATTATAGTGGCATAAAAGTCGCATAGGAGTTGCTACCGGTGTAGCACATTTTTCAGACGGAGAGGTTGGTACACTTACTTTTAGTGACTCCAGCTTTGGAGTCGCAAAAGAGACGAATATTAATGGCTAAGTAGTGGCAAATATTTATTCAATTTATTCAATTAGGTTTTTTACTTATACATTTTTATAATTTATCTTTGTTTGGTGTAAAATCATAGGTTCATAAATATATATATATATATTACAAAAATTCAAGGAAATTTTATTTATGATTTAGGGTATCATTAGCCACTAAATTGCGACTACATATATCATGAAGTCTCAAATGAGTCACAACGTTTGTTACTCTTTTGCGACTACCTTCATTTTTGCAATTGATTTGCCACTACTTTACGACTATAAATTTTTTTTTTTTTTTAAATCTTCAAATAAAACATTTTCGAAAATGTTTTACTATATATTTGTAGTCAATAATGTAGTAAACCCAAAAAACTAATCAAATCTTGTATAAAATTGAGTCATTCATATGATTTGGATATGAACACAACTTGACAAAACATATGTAACACATTTGTATTATATTTATGTGTAATCATTTGGATTTAGGCTAAAATTTATTCAATTAGGTTTTTTACTTATACATTTTTATAATTTATCGTTGTTTGGTGTAAAATAATAGGTTCTTAAATATATATATATTAAAAAAATTCAAAGAAATTTTATTTAGGATTTAGGGTAACATTAGCCACTAACTTCCGACTACATATATCATGGAGTCTCAAATGAGTCACAAAGTTTGCTACTGCTTTGCGACTACCTTCATTTTTGCAATTGATTTGCCACTACTTTACGACTATAATTTTTTTTTTAAAAAAAAATCTTCAAATAAAACATTTTCACATGTGTTTTACTATATATTTGTAGTCAATAATGTAGTAAACGCAAAAAACTAATCATATCTTGTATAAAATAGTCATTCATATGATTTGGATATGAGCACAACTTGATAAAACATATGTAACACATTTATATTATATTCATGTGTAATCATTTGGATTTAGGCTAAAATTTATCCAATTAGATTTTTTACTTATACATTTTTATAATTTATCGTTGTTTGGTGTAAAATAATTGGTTCTTAAATATATATATATTACAAAAATTCAAGGGAATTTTATTTAGGATTTAGGGTATCATTAGCCACTAACTTGCGACTACATATATCATGGAGTCTCAAATGAGTCACAAATTTTGCTACTCTTTTGCGACTATCTTCATTTTGCAATTGATTTGCCACTACTTTACGACTATAATTTTTTTTTTAAAACAAAATCTTCAAATAAAAAATTTTCACATGTGTTTTACTATAAATTTGTAGTCAATAATGTAGTAAACCCAAAAAACTAATCATATCTTGTATAAAATTGAGTCATTCATATGATTTGGATATGAACACAACTTGACAAAACATATCTAACACATTTGTATTATATTTATGTGTAATCATTTGGATTTAGGCTAAAATTTATTCAATTAGGTTTTTTACTTATACATTTTTATAATTTATCGTTGTTTGGTGTAAAATAATAGGTTCTTAAATATATATATTACAAAAATTCAAGGAAATTTTATTTAGGATTTAGGGTAACATTAGCCACTAACTTGCGACTACATATATCATGGAGTCTCAAATGAGTCACAAAGTTTGCTACTCCTTTGCGACTACCTTCATTTTTGCAATTGATTTACCACTACTTTACGACTATAAATTTTTTTTTTAAAAAAAAATCTTCAAATAAAACATTTTCACATGTGTTTTACTATATATTTGTAGTCAATAATGTAGTAAACACAAAAATCTAATCATATCTTGTATAAAATAGTCATTCATATGATTTGGATATGAGCACAACTTGATAAAACATATGTAACACATTTATATTATATTCATGTGTAATCATTTGGATTTAGGCTAAAATTTATTCAATTAGATTTTTTACTTATACATTTTTATAATTTATCGTTGTTTGGTGTAAAATAATAGGTTCTTAAATATATATATATATATATTACAAAAATTCAAGGAAATTTTATTTAGGATTTAAGGTATCATTAGCTACTAACTTGCGACTACATATATCATGGAGTCTCAAATGAGTCACAAAGTTTGCTATTCTTTTGCGACTACATTCATTTTTGCAATTGATTTGCCACTACTTTACGACTATAATTTGTTTTAAAAAAAATCTTCAAATAAAACATTTTCACACGTGTTTTACTATATATTTGTAGTCAATAATGTAGTAAACACAAAAAAACTAATAATATCTTGTATAAAATTGAGTCATTCATATGATTTGGATATGAACACAACTTGACAAAACATATGTAACACATTTGTATTATATTTATGTGTAATCATTTGGATTTATGCTAAAATTTATTCAATTAGGTTTTTACTTATACATTTTTATAATTTATCTTTGTTTGGTGTAAAATCATAAGTTCTTAAATATATATATATATATATATATATATTACAAAAATTCAAGGAAATTTTATTTAGAATTTAGGGTATCATTAGCCACTAACTTGCGACTACATATATCATGGAGTCTCAAATGAGTCACAGCGTTTGCTACTCTTTTGCGACTACCATCATTTTTGCAATTGATTTGCCACTACTTTACGACTATATATATATTTTTTAAAAAAAATCTTCAAATAAAACATTTTCACAATTGTTTTACTATATATTTGTAGTCAATAATATAGTAAACCCAAAAAACTAATCATATTTTATATAAAATAGTCATTCATATGATTTGGATATGAGCACAACTTGATAAAACATATGTAACACATTTATATTATATTCATGTGTAATTATTTGGATTTAGGCTAAAATTTATTTAATTAGATTTTTTACTTATACACTTTTATAATTTATCTTTGTTTGGTATAAAATTATAGGTTCTTAAATATATATATATATTACAAAAATTGATATGCCACTAATATATCTCGAGCAGCCATGAGTATTTTGTTTTGTTTTCTTTTTTATCTTTATTTGCCAATTGTTTATCACCAATATAGGGATTTTTCTGCTGGATCGCAAATCAGTCTCTCTTATTGCAACTAACTTGCAACCCTAAAAACTTTGTTTTTGCCGCCGTAGTTAACAAAAAAATTCCCCAAAATTTTTAAGCTTACCGCGACAAACTCTTAATAGGGTTTTTACCCTTACAATTGGGATTTTTGTGCAGAGTGGTCTTCTTCATCATTCGTTCATCATTCTCACAAACTCCAAATCTCTCTCAAAATTACTTTCAGCTCTGATTTATAATGGCCGGTAAATCGTTGAGAGGACGCGGTGGGAAAGTCGGAGGAAAACAACAAGCTTACTTTCAGCGACTGTATCTTCTTCGAGAGAATCGGTGTCCCTTCGGCCTCTCCCGGTTCAGTACAATTTTACTCCAAATTTCATTCCCGCGACGCAATCCCTAGAAGTTCCAATCTCTTCACGACAACCGCCGTCTCCTTTCATTCCTCCACCGCCGCCGTCTCCTGTCATTCCTCCACCGCCGCCTCCTCCTGTCATCCCTCCACCACCGCCGGCTCGTGATGATTATGCGGATGATGCTCCACCACCCCAAAATCATCAACAACCACCGATGACCTTGGATGATTTACTTCGGATTCCGGGTCGGGAAAACTACTGCACCGTCTTGTCTCCCACCCCCATGGAGAATACTACTTGGTAATGAATTTTTATAACATTTCATCTCTAGTTTCTGTTTCGTTCTTCAATATTAATGAAAGTTTCTATAGATTTAGCTATGGTAATTAGACTCTACCTTTTTCAGGTAACAAATGTCTCTCCAGGTTTGCTGCAAAATTTTCAACTTTAACCGTTCTTCATTATGTTTGAATATGATATCCCCTATTGTCGGAAGACATGCCATATATGATTCACTTGGCGCAGTCTCTGATATCTTTTGCGATAGATATAGTAATATTTTCCACAGCCATATGCAGCCTGCTAGAATAGCTAGCCTATTGTTTTTGTATGTAGAGTTTAAATGGATTTTATAAGAGGAACATTTCCTGTGGTTCATATTAGGCAGCCTTGCTGATCTTTGGGTTTTAACGTGCTCAGTTTCTTGCTTTATACCTTACTGTGGGAGAGGTTATTTACTTTGATCGGTTATGAGTGGGATTTCTTGTTATAGGACAATCCAATGTTGGGATTGCTAGAATCTAAGCCACTTTATTTTGTTTGGGTAACTGAGATTTTGACACATTCGTTGTTTGTGTTTGTGAGAATTGGACACATTTCTTGGTTTTGAATTGCTCAGTTTATTTTTGTTTTTAATGATGATTCTTAGTACATGATGTGGCTAAACTCATTTTCTTTAGTTGAGAGCATCACTCGTTTCTTGTTTGTGTTTGTTTGATTTTAGTTTTGTTAAAGCTTTGTTAATCAATCATTTTAACTTTGTTACTACAACGTTTACTACATTATTGCCGCATAATCAGTTTTTATCGTTTACCACTTACCTCTATTAATCCTTAATTACTAATTTGTTTTCATTTGTTTTTAGTCGACTATTCCAGATGAGAGAGGACGTCCTTACGGACTTGGCAGTCTCCAACGGATTCACGGCAACGGAAAAAGAAAAGAAGTTCCAGGGTCCTCTACTTCAGCTTTTTTGGCAATCCAAGAACAACTCCAAGTTGCTCAACGCCAAATTGAAGAGCAAGCCGCTGATAATGCTCGACGTGATTATGAGCTTGCTGCTGAGCTTGCTCGACGTGATGCGGAGTCCGCTCGACTTGCGGCAGGGCAACAAAACCGGATCAACAGCTTGGAGATGGTCATTAGCTATCTTAAGTTCACAAATCCTTCATTTTCTGCGTACATGGCCACAAATGCTCCGCCAACTATGATCGCTACGACTACGACCACAACTACTCCCGAAGCTGCTCCGACTACCACAACTACTCCCGAAGCTGCTCCGACTTCGATAACCGCAACGACTACTAGCTCACCAACGTAACTTCTCTCCATCCACATCAACGTAACTTGTTTGTGTCTAGTTTATATAATGCATATTTTGAACAAGTAACATATTTGTGTCTTTTGTTTATATTATGAATATTTTGAACAATTTGTATTTTGTTTGTTTTATATTATATATAATTAATTGAATTAAATAATTAATTAAAACGAATCACAATTTTATAATTAAATAAAAATTTCCAAATTTAAAACATTTATAAAAAACTTTAATACAAAAATAAATTGCTAAAGAGTCTAAAATTGGTTGCAATACTTTGCCACTATTTTGCAACTCCAAATCAAAAGAAGTTACGATTTAGTCGCAAATAGTGTAACTACTTTGCTACTTTAAAGTAGTTGCAAATTAGTCTTTGTTTAGTGACAATAGCTGGTGATCAATTTAGTTGCTCTTTAGTTGCAAAATTTGTCACTGCTTTGCGACTCCAGTTTATCACCAATACCGAAGTCTGAATTTAGTGGCAAATATTTGTGACTACAACATGAGTCTCATGTTAGTCGCAAAAAAACTTCAGGTTGTGACTATCAGTGTAGTCTTATTTTAGTCGCAAATATTGTTACTCATTACGGAGTCGCAAATTAGTCGCAATTTTGCCACTTTTTTGCGACGGAAAAAATTTGCGACGAGCGTTTTGCGACTACTTCCTGGAGTCATAAAANTTTACCCACCAACAGCTACGGTGGCTCCAACGGCAATAGCAAGAAGCTTCTCCATCATCAATGTCATCGTCATAACAGTCTTCGAAGCCTTGTCTACATTTTTCCCGACCAAATTCTTCACGATCGTCGTGATGTCCCTACAAACACTGACATCATAGTTTGCAGTGTCTGGGGATTGCTTGAGTTCCGAGGCAGCGCCCTTGAGAGACGCTGTAATGGTCACGAAAGCATCTTGACACGCCGCAAACTTCTTCAAGTTTGGATTTTCCTTGGCCGCTGTTGCGGCATAACCGGCAGACTTCCCGGCATAGGATATGCTGAGGCTGAGAGCGGCCTCAGCCGCTTGAAACTACAGATAGAAATAATTAAAACAATATTATATGTCTATGATAGAGAATGAGACATGAACGTAATTGCAATTCCAAAAAAAAATAGAGATTTTGATTTCAAAACTGCATTTAAAATCTTGAACTTTTAGGATTTTCAATACGTTTTCATATAAAGACCCTGGATTCCAATTGAAACCATAACTTTGATATTTGATGATTTAAGAAATAAGTTAAAACCGTTGGAAAGTACCGTGGTGGAGGCAGAAGCCGCCGGAGGATATGCGCTCAAAGTTTGGACGCAGTAGGCTTTGTCGGTGACACGCTGGCAAATTGCATTGATTGAATTTGTTGAAGCAGAGACAAAGAGAAATTGTAACAAAATTGCCAGAGAAACAACGACAAAAGATGTAGAAGAAGCCATCCGTTCTTTAGAATTCAGTTTTTGGCATTGTATTGTTTATATATTATATTGCACGCATCTTAGATACACCCCTTTAATTTATACATCTGCTTCAAAACTGGTCAAATTTTATCATTAAATTTCCATTTACTCTCTCTTTATAATTTCATATTTTGATTCTCTATATGGAAACTAAAAATTACGGATGGATGTGGTCAATATTTTTCGTTTATTTTAGGGAGAAATAGGCGTGTGACCATAAAAAGACCTAATATTTGGTCAATGACAGTAAATTTCCTAAATAAGTTAATAAAATATTTGAGATGGGAATAGACTATTTTACCTTTGTTTATAAGTGTGTGGGTTAAAATCTCGGGCCAATAAAATAGATTCAATAAATCAATGGTAAAATGGTTCGACGAAGTCAAAGGTGAAGACGAGGTGACAAGCCGAGTTGAAAGGCCCATCGGGGTGATGTTTACGATCAAATGGGATTAAATGCAGATCTGTTAGTCAACTCGACGAGACCAAAGACTAATTTAAACCAATGAATTAAGGAGCCTGAACGTAATGACATGAGCCTTCGAGGGATGGAATACAAAAAGATCAATCGACTTTTTCTCCACCACCTCCTTTTGATCCATTGAATTCACATTCTCAGAACCCGGATCAAATATCCGTCTTGACCCCGAATTCCGAGTGAAGGAACGAATGTGGCCAGTTCGGTCCTCAAAGGGTGGATCCATCAATCTTCCCTCCACCACCTAGTTTTGATTCACTTAATTCGCACCCGCAATACCCAGATCAAGGACCCGTCCTGACCCCGGATTCTGAGCGAAGGAACGGATTTTGGTCCTCAAATGGCAGGAAACTGCGACCAATTCGTTGGTAACCCTAGTAGGGATATGGATCCCGCCAATAAATAATACTTTTATTGGGCAATGGCAGAAACTAGCGAAGAATTACATGACGTAAATTTGCGAGTCCATAATGCCACTAGCGCAGCTCTCGAGATCGATCGTGTGGCCGAAGAGACTAAGCGAACCCCGTTCTCAATTCAGATTGAGAACAAAACCCATCAGAGATATGGGAAAGCTTATAAGCTCCCGTCTATGAGGGAAAACGGATCCCAAATTGCATTTAACCGTGTTTAGGATCGAAATGGGAAGATCTCATTTTAATGCGTACGAACAAAATGTTGGGTTGTGTAAACTCTTTGCAGAACATCTCACATGGCCTGCCATAGACTAGTTATCACGATTGGAGGAACGATCTATTGATAGTTTCTCCTAGATATCGATTAGTTTTCTGAAACAATACTCGGTGTTCATTCCGAAGACCGCCTTGGGATCATTGCTTTGGGCCCTATCACAGGGACCTCGCAATACACTCCAGTCATACCTCACAAAGTTTAAGGAAGTAATCGCTAGAATGCTTGTCGTCCATGACGAAACGACATTGGCGGCCTTAAAGATAGGATTGTGGCATGAATCTACGTTCATAGATGACTTGGTAGTTAATATGCTGGCCACAAACCATAATGCATGATGCATCGGTTTAGCTCCTGACACGTTTTACCCTATTAGTTAGGCTGCAAGTGCACATCAAACACAGTAGTATTTAGGGATCGAATCCACGGGGTGAACGTTGTCGATTTTTATCGATTTCTAAGTTGTGTCTAGACCTAATCAATTTTTATGAGTTTTGTTTGTCACGATTGTAGCTAAAAAATTAAAATAAATTTAGCAATGAAATAAAACAGCAAATAATCAAGGCAATTAATTAAAACAAGGTTGTAAAATAATTAAACGAAGCGTTGGGCAATCGGGTATTATCTCGGGTTCATGGCCAATTTTCACAAAGAATTTGTTTGGATTTCTAAATTGAATTTTTATCGTCTATAGATTCTTGAACTTGGAACACAGACACTGTGTGTAGTATACTTTCGTACACCCAACGCACTGGTAACTTTAGTACTCGACCAGTAGCTTTCGTCTCCGGCTGCGCAGAAAGTTATGATGATACTCAAAGGTCGTTAAAGCTCACAATCCCTCTACAAGTATACTTTCGTATCTGGTTGGTCTACCCTAGGTAAAGCATATGGATCCAGTACTTTGGTAGTTTTAAAAATACCGAATTTCAATTGCAAGGTGATCAATCAAGCAAAAACGCATTAAGAAAAATGATAGAATGAAGAAACGTAATCGCTATCCTAGTAAAAAACATAATTGAAACATGAGAGCCCCTTTGAAACCATATACCCAACTAGAGAAACACTCAGCCATAGCTGAGATAAACATATTCAATAATTGAAAGGAAAATAGTAAGAAAAAGGGATGAAGAAAGGCTTCTCTATCGAAGAACACCGATCGAGAATCCTTTGCTCCAAACCGGAGAACAAGAGTAAAAGTTGTTAGAAATTTGTCTCTGCTTTAAAGCGTGTAGGGAGATATGTCTAAGAGACCTAAAAACAAGTATTTATAGTTTTCACTTTGTTGTAGACGTTTATGGTTTGATGTGAAAAGACGTAATTGGCCTCGTGACTAAAACGGAGTCGATTTGGTCGTAGCATGGAGTGGCAGCAGGTGCGTGGTCTCGACCAGCGGAGAGATGGTGTTTGGCCGTGGGCGGCCCCCTCCTGGCCGAGGTGGAACATCGGTTGGCCATGGGTGCGGCCCCTCTAGCAGCGGTGGACTTCTCTTTGAGGCAGCTTCATCTGCCTTTGGTGCTTTGAGTATATTTGATGATCTAAGCATTGGAATGTCTCCAAACCAATTGCATTTGAAAGCTGGTTGTATCTTTTTTTGTTGTGTCCAAATTTGGTGATGATCAGACAGTAAGAAGGTCTTCTTTGATTGCAATACTTATGACGATCCGAATTTATCCAAAAACGTAGTTTTGTTCCGAAATGCACTCTTTTATCCTAAGTTACCTGAAATGTCTTTCAAAACTCTAAAACATGGAAATCACTTGAAAACCATTGAAAATAGATTTAAAACACCTGCAAAATATATTAAAGCAATCCATAAAAAAGGTCAAAAACCGGTGTTATCAACTCTCCTAGATCTTTGTTTGTCCTCAAACAAAACATAAATCTAACCTCAAATTTAGTCTAGAAAATTCATGTTTGAGGCCATAACCAATGCAATGCATCAATCTGACTTAGTCTTAAATTTTTTTACTAAAAGACTGCAACGCTAGTCCACGGTATCCGTCATTCGAAAATGTAAGCACTTAAACTCTAACTTTCAGTCAATTACTAGCTTTTAACATTCATTAAAGGTTGTGTGATTCTCATCAAAAATACTAACCAAGGCAATCGAGGCTAGGCATTAAGGGCCTTTTAGAGGTGAGGTTAAAAGTGTTTCGGGTTACTGTATTTCCGTCGGAGGATGCTAGATATTATGAAAAACAACTAGAGAAGAATGCATGAGGTTCGTATATGAAATGGTTAATGTTCGTGGTAGGGTACCAGCTAAAGATTTACTGGACATCTAGGACATCAAAGAATGGTATAAAGGAAAAAGATATCCTAGATGTATGATTTGTTGTCTCGCATAAAATAATTGAACAGAAATTTAAATTCAGATTAAGTCCAAATAGAGTGAGCTAATATATCCCGTCGGAAAGAATCTCTATGGATAGAAATATTCTAGAGATGTTGCATTGCAAGCACTCTACCTACCACCTAGTATAGTACCAAATTACAAAAGAGCTGGCACGAGAAAATAGCGTAGAAGCACACAGGTGGAAATCATCATAGATTTTGTTTCGATGTTCCTGAAAAATACTTAATAAAAATAGAAAAATATTACACAAATAGTTTATAATTAAAGCGAAAAACAAGTAGATAAATTCAAAACAAAGAAAATTAAATTACTAACGGATACACATCATCCCCCAGACTTAAATCACATTGTCCCCAGTGTGAAAAAGTTGGTGAAAAGATGAAAAGACATGAAAATAAAATAGCAAATAAATAGAAGGTTCGAAAATAAAATAAAAAGATAGAGGGAAGATTATCGATTGAACCGTGGTGGTTATGTGTGGGGCTGGTCGTGAGTATGAAGCGTGAGGCTACACGTCATGTGAGCCATCTGTCTCGGAATCGAACAAGTTACCGTCGAATTGGTGGTTCTCCTCATGAAGATGTACCAGACGCTCGAAACGTCTTTCTTGTCGCTTTAGCTTCTTCTCCATCGCTGCGTATTCTGGTCCTTGTGCGTGCGAGGAGCTCGCGGGAGCGGATGGTGCACTGGCCTGTGATAGTAGTAGTAGTATACGCTCTGGAGCTTCGTCTCGGTTGACCTTGGCCATTAAGAACTCACCGATAGTGTATGGTAGACGCGGGACAGATTGTACATAGTCCATTGTCTCCGGTATTGATATGCTCAAATTAATACTCTAAAAGTACTAAAGAAGTTGTTGTAGTAAGTGTAGGGGTCGAACACAATGACTCACAGAAATCACACAATAGATTGTATAGTATCGAATTAAGCTAAGCAAATCAGATGAAACAACAGTAAAAGAGTTGTAAATTCGATGGAAGAAATATAGATTCAGGGTATTTCTCAGGAAATCAACGAAAGCAGATAAACTAATTAACAGGATTCAGATTTAGCGCGGTTCTTGAACTCAAATCACTAAAGTATAATTAACCAACTGTCGTTGCGAAAATTATATAAATCTAAACTTCAGAATCCCAAATCTCTTTGCAAATTCCTAAAAATAAATCAGCTTTAATTTGAGGTTCGATATGTTCACAAATCAATTAAACCAAATCTCTTTGCGAATAATCAATTTTCTCACCTTAGGTTCTATCAGGTAATTAATCGCACTGTCGTGCCTAATCAATTATCCTAAGATATATATTCTAGGTAGCTAATCTAGAGCAAGCTTTGAACACAACCTAAAGCGAAGAACTAATTCAGATGGTGAATCCTAATAAACTAATCAACTTAGCATTCAGAGAAATGAGAACCCTGAACCTAAAGTGGAAGCTTCTTGGGCAAAAATGTGAATGAAGCAATGGAGTTGGTTGAGAACCTTGCTTTGAGTGATGGTACATATGGTGATGAGTATGATCGGTCTACAAGTGATCTTGAGGAACAAAGGAGAGCCAAAGAGATGAAAGCTCTCAATGACAAGATGGACAAGCTCCTTAATGCTTCTCAAAAGATGGCTCACTTTGTTGGTGAAGAAATGGTCGACTTGAGCAACACCGAAGAGGTGCATTACATAGGGAAAAATGGTGGATATCAAAGAGGTTTCAATAACAATTATGGCAACCAAGGTCAACCCCAACCTAATCACCAACAAAGCTATGCTCCCAAGCCCAACTTTCAAACGAACCAAGGTGGTTTTCAACCAAGCTTTGTTCCACAAACTCAAGGAAACAACTCCATGCCACTAGACTTTGATGTGAAGAATGTTCTTCAACAACTTCTCCAAGGCCAAGAAAGTGTAGCATTGGATGTAAGCAAGAAGATGGAGGAAATCACTACAAAGGTAGCTTGCTCTTACAATGATCTCCACAAGAAGCTAGAGGCATTGAGTTCCAAAGTGCAAGAAATGGAGACCAATGAAAGCAATGGAGACAAAGTACAACAAAGCTCTTCAAATGGGAAAGCAAAGGAGTATTGCAATGCCATCTTCTCAAAGGAGCCACGTCCCACTGAAGATCATGAAGCCGCCACTAGTGAGATTGAGCTTCTACTCTATGGATCTCAAGCTCCCTTGAAGCTCAATGAGGACATTGAGGAACAAGGTGGGGGAGTGACCCTTGAGAAGAATGAGAATGTGACCTTGGTTGAATACAAAGACTCACCAAGCTCAACTAGGATCGAGCCTAAGTCTCTCCCCAAGCTTGGTAATCTCGGTAAATTCTCTATTGCTTGCTCTCTTGGTGATTTAGACATTGAGGATGCTTTGTGTGACTCCGGATCAAGTGTGAATGTGATGTCCAATGAGATGCTCAAAAGTCTAGGGATAAGGACTCTCACCTATCATCCATCACATATCACATTTGGAGACGCTTCTTCGAAGAATCCACTTGGTCTCCTCGAAGACTATCCACTCAAGGTTGGGAATTGCATAGTCCCAACCGACTTTGTGGTCATGGAGATGAGAAAGACCAACAAACTCCCTCTTCTCCTTGGAACACCGTTCCTCCTCACTACCGGTGCTAGCATGAACTTTAAAGAGCAAAAGGTAGTTCTCTTAAATGTAGATGATAAGGTCTAATACCCAATGAAAATCTCCTCCAACAAGCTTTGTGGAACAATCACTATGGAAGATGATGGGTTTTGTATTGAAGAAGCTCATAGATTTGAGCATGTGGGTAGTTGTGAGATGATTCATGAAGCTTCGCCCCCAAAGATCTATGAAAAGGAAGAGAAACTCCGTGAGAAGACGGTTTTGGGTTATGGTAATGGTAGTGAGGCTTATGGAGTTGATGTAGCTTGCTTGGATTCTCCCCCTCCTACCACGCATGAGGACTTTAGTGAGATTAAAAGGAAGCAAGAGAAAGGTGATGGCACTAAGGCCAAAATGAAGCCACAAGACAAGCATCACTCTCTTGTCTTTTCTAAGAATGGTCCAAGCAAGCTCGAAGGGTTTAGGTCCGAGCCTTCCATGATGACTCTTACTCCATGGAAGCACAAAGATGGAGTGATTGAGTACAAGATCAAGTGCAAAGGCCGAACCAAGCCCTTTGCCTTGTTCAAAGCAACTCTCACTCCCGAGCTCAAAGAACAAGGTGAAGCCGGTCTGCAAGAGGTCATGAACAAGGTCCTCCAACTTGAGCTCATGGATCCACCTTGGAATGCTCACACTCCTCCCTCACCCGCCTAAAAGGGTAATCAACGTCAAACTTAGTGACGTAAAACAAAGTGCACTTGGGAGACATTCCCATGTTTATCCTTGTATATATTCTTTTGCTTTCTAGTTTAATTTCGTGTGTCTTTGGCATTGATGGTTTTGTTGAGTGGTTGCAAGGTTCTCGATTGTTAGCAAGGTCACGGAACGGTGTCAAGGGTGTTTGATGTCGGGAAAAGCCCTCCATGCTCTCCATTCACATAGTAGCACTCCTCCATGTAAGTATCTCTTTTCCTTTTAAAGTCTTAGCATATTATATTTTGTTTTGGGTCTCTTCTTTGAATTTATTTCACACCGGGACGGTGTGATTTAAGTTTGGGGGAAAGACCGGTATTTGACCTCGTGTTTTATGCTCTTATCTTCTCTTTTGCACTTGAGTCTCATGCATATCATGCATTTTCAATAAATTTGAAAATTTTAGAACATTTAGGATTGCATATTCACTTGTAGGTGGTATCTAGTTTGCATTTTAGCTTGCATTTGCATAAGCATGGAGTAATGACAACCTTGAAAGTAGCTTAATTAGCAATTGATTCAACGCCCAAGTTATTAGTTGTTTGATGCATTGAACTTGAATATGAAATCAAGGATGAACCATTTGTTAGAGCACATGCATCATTGCCGTTCCTTGGTTGAAACAAGCTTGAATTGAATCTAGCCTCATCTAAGTGATAACCATAACTTGACATGTAATTATTGTGCTTGTGCAAACTTAAATGGAATCGTGGATCACTTATACATATTTGGACATTCTTCTTCCTTTTCACCACCCTTGCTTGTCCAAATAGCCAAATCCCATCTTTGGATTGGTTTCCCCACCATGCCAATTACCTCCTTTCTAGCCCCTAATCTTTTGGGTGTGTCTTGTGAGGTCTTTTTGGAGTGAACTTGACCAAACGTGTTAGGTTTAGGGTGACAAGGAAGTACTCTTGTGTAGACTTAGTTCCAACATCAAGGAGCTAATCTAGAACTAGGTTAGATAGGTGGCGGTTCTTAAAGTTTGAGAATGAGGAAAGGTTAGAAATATTTAGGGGAATGGCTTGATCTTTTATGATTATGGTGGAATGAAAGAAGGAAGGAAGGACAATAAAGAGGGGAGTACAAAATGAATGGTATGGTTGGTGTACGTGTGATTAACAACAATCTCTAAATAACTAAGAAAAGCCTCAAGAGACAAAGAAGAAAAGAAGGCCTAAAAGCCAAGCTACAAAGAAAATCAGAGGCATAACCAAAGGAAGAAAAAGAAAGAGCTAAGTGAAAGAAAAAGGAGCATCAACCATAACTAAGATGAAGAAGCAAACCCCTAATGAGGAAGAAGGCGAAAAAGGAAAGCAAAGAAGAGCGTAAGGGTCTAAGAAGGCAAAATGCCTTGGGATAAAAAGGGTAGCTTAGGATCGGGCAAGAACGGGTTAAATTGGGCTAAGGTTAGCGACACTCTAGGCATTCGGGGTAGATGAGAGTTTTTCTTTGTATGCATAGGTTGCCTTTTACCTTTAGCATTTTGTTAAAGTTTGCTCGTTCATTGAGAAATCCTTGTGTTTATATACCCTTGCATATTGATGAGATCACCTATATCTCATAACCGGTCCTTTAGCCAAGCGGTTTCATCTAATTTTGCATAAGCACAATTCACGGATAAAACCATTAATCAATGTTAAGAGGCTAGAGAATAGGATGGTTTGTCTAGGTTGAGGTTTGGCTTTGTTGCATGTTGTGAAGGAAATGGCTAACTCCTTTTGAGTAGACAACTTTGGTGCATCCTAGAACTAGTAACTTGGACGTTGAGTATGATTGTTTCTTTTGCTTCTTATAGGTTCGAGCTCCACTTGCAATGCATTGCATCTCTCATTCTTGATCTTGTTTGCTTAAGGACAAGCAAAGGTTTAAGTTTGGGGGAATTGATGTGTCCATAATTTGCATAGTTTAAGCATGCATATCATGTAGGTTTTAGATCATTTACTTGGATCTTCATGGCATTTCATACTTGTTTTGTCCCATTTAGAGTATTAGGAGCTGCATTAGGTCCTAGTGAGTCTTTTGCATGTCTTTGAGGAGTTTTCTAGGTGTTTGGAGACACTTGGTGGCGTTTGGAGATTTGGTGCTTAAAGACTAGAGAGGAAAGTCCATCCGAGACGTCGGAACGATGTGTCTGGACGAAGGCCCTCCGATCTGAATCAGCTTCAACGTTCTTCATGAAAGATGTATAGGAAGGAGATAGCTGTCAACCAGAGTTGGATTCCGGCCATTCTCATATGTGGTTTGAGAGATATGGCCGATGTTCTAAGGAGTCTCCGTTTCCCCCAGCGCCAAGACGTTTGTGAGCTTTGGAGACGTTCACATCGACGTCACCGAGCGATGCAACTGAGCGATGTAGCATCAGGGGGAAAAAGGGCCTTAGCATCGATCCAGCTCCCAGCGACCACCGAGCGATGCAACGGAGCGATGTTCAAGCTTCTGGACGTTCACATCGACGTCACCGAGCGATGTAGCATCAGGGGGAGAAAAAGCCTTAGCATCGACCAGCAACCGACGTCACCGAGCGATGCAACGGAGCGATGTTGACCCTGTCACCCACTTTTCATATAAAAACCCATCTAAACCTAATTTTAGAATCATGCTTTTTGTTAGTAAAAAACCTTTCCCCTTTTGAGAGAGTTCTTGGAGATTGTACGAGAGATCCTTTAAGTTTATGCAATTAAGTGTTTATCTCATTGAATCTCTTCTATCTATCTTCTTTTCATCTTGATTATTCAACATTCATCCATGGATTCAACCCCTATCCATATCGATTTTGGGTTGTTCTTGATGGATCTTGAGTAGTCTTTTTAGGATCTTGAGATGGGTTAGATTTAGGGCATTCAAGGCATGACCTAAGGCATTTAGGATTAGATTATCTATTATCATTTTTTGTTTAATGTTCTTAATGCTAAATCTAGCTTGAGAGAGTAGATTTAGATCATAGGCATTTCATGCACACCAAGTATTTGATGAGATGCCTTGATCAATTATTCAAAGGATTTATGTTCTTAGCCTATGAGAATAGTTGTCTAAGGCATATTTTTGGTTGATCTAGTTTATATTCTCAATGCATGTTGATTGATAATTCACAAATGAGAGTTTGCTAATGAATTTGATAATTAACATAGCGATTAGTGGCTTGAAAGAGGACTAATCAAGATTAGAGATGATTAACCTAGGGATAGCTTGTTTGTGTGAATGAATGCCTTGGATCATGTTTTGGTTGCCTAATATCGATTACCCCATCTTAGGATTCGATTCGCTTATTGCTTTTACAACCTTGTTTAGTTGCTTATTACTTGTTTTAGCTTTGATATTTAAACAAACATCCCTTTTATTAGCTTAACTCATTTAGTGCCTTGCACTCTTGGTGCTTGAAATCATTTCCCAATTGGATTGATAACCTCTTATACTACTTGTATTGGAGTTATTGATACCTCCTTGGATTACAAAATCCACGTATCAATACCAGTGACCAAATCTTTGAACCTCTCGATATGATCCATGGGGTGTTCATGAGATAGGCCATGGAAAGGATTCTGACTCACAAGAGCGTAGTACGCAGGTTTCAGCTGAAAAGTTGGGATGCGAATCGCAGATCGATTGGCATAGAACTGATCAGGTCTGTTGTGCTCAGCAAGTGTCCTACCTCGATCAACTGCAGCATTCCCAACGTTGGTGCGCGTAGCTGGCGCGACAATCTCAACAACAGCAGCAGGAGGGACAATGACGTTTCCAGCTTCATCAAGTCGCTGCCCTCTCTCATTGCACACTTGACCCTCTTGGTCTCTCAGAACTCCAGCTTCATCAGGTCTTAATACCACTGTGTTGTTCATCCCTGATGTTTGCTTTGCCTTTCTGCTTGTGCGTTCTAAACGTGCTAGCTTCTCTAACGATAGATTAACTAGCGGAGTGCTCTTGTTCCCTCTAGTTTCACGATTAGGCATGCACCTGAAACACAAAAGTCAAGAACGTTAGTAACAAAAACGTGATGAGTATTGATCGATACCAAGTGGTGTCGATCGATATCAACAAAAAGAAAGCGACGAGTATCGACCGATACTAGATAGTATCGATCGATACCGACAAACTTAGTCGAAACTCGACAGCTAAAATCTAATGGCGAAATTGAGTACTAAAGCAGTTGTTGTAGTAAGTGTAGGGGTCGAACACAAGGACTCACAGAAATCACACAATAGATTGTATAGTATCGAATTAAGCTAAGCAAATCAGATGAAACAAAAGACAATAAACAGTAAAAGAGTTGTAAATTCGATGGAAGAAATATAGATTCAGGGTATTTCTCAGGAAATAAATGAATGCATATAAACTAATTAACATGATTCAGATTTAGCGCGGTTCTTGAACTCAAATAACTAAAGTATAATTAACCAACTGTCGTTGCGAGAATTATCTAAATCTAAACTTCAGAATCCCAAATCTCTTTGCAAATTTCTAAGAATAAATCAGCTTTAATTTGAGGTTCGATATGTTCACAAATCAATTAAACCAAATCTCTTTGAGAATAATCAGTTTGCTCACCTTATGTTCTATCAGGTAATTAATCGCACTGTCGTGCTTAATCAATTATCCTAAGATCTATATTCTAGGTAGCTAATATAGAGCAAGCTTTGAACACAACCTAAAGTGAAGAACTAATTCAGATGGTGAATCCTAATAAACTAATCAACCTAGCATTCAGAGAAAACCATTATGAGAACCCTGAACCTAAAGTGGATCTACTCAGACATGGAGAATGAAAGCAACATGATTGAATAGATCATCAAAGAAAACAATAGAAAACAGAAGTTCAGAGTTGTCTCCCCAAAAACCAATGTAGAATCAAAGTAGAATAAAGCATCGCCATCCAAGTGGCTGTAAAATCCTATTAAAATAACCTAAATCACGTTTTGGGGCTTCTTGTAAATAATAAAGTTTTCTGGGGCAATTCTTCAACTCTTGGAAAAGTCGCGGGTCGTGTCTGCTGCGATGGGTATCGATCGATACTGATGCTTCAAATCGGGTACTCATTAACACGAACTTCTGCTTTGCTCCAGAAAGCTCCAATATCTCCAAACGTGCCAAAACTTGTAAAAGACTCTAAAAGACTCCAAAATACTAGAAAGACTCTATAAAACGGACTTATATCATGGCCTAAAAGGGGTAAAAACTATGATATATCAGGTCTTCATCTAGGGTCTGCAACATCTCGGAGTCAAGGGACATAGTTAGAAGGTAAGAAAACAAAGTAGGACTCACCGACGTTTGGGCAGAATTTGTAACTGAATCTGTCCGTGTCGAGTGATGCTCGAGAGATAGTTATGTCTCGTGAGAACTACATGAGATCGAACCAAGTCCCTTGAAGTGAAGTTTCGATCGAGAAATCGAAGTGAATGGCTTGTAGAATAACTTATGTTGTCGTAGTCTTCGGGTCTCGTGCTTTCGAAAGCTGTGGTGGAATCCTCAGGTCTCGTGGCAGGTGCTTCGTGTTTCACCTTTACCAAATTCTTCGCAATGATACAAGCGAAGCAAGCATAGCGTGGCTCGGCGGTGAATGGAGGTTGAAGAGTAACAAGCTCACCTTTACAGACACTACTCAC
>PKML01055785.1:169126-195253 GCA_002933935.1 Eutrema yunnanense | reverse complement strand
AGATTTTTATGAACTTGGTAATGATGATGATCTAGATTTTTAGTGTTTTAAGCTATCTAGGAATATTTTAAAATAATTGTGTTTTTTCTCTTTGTTTTATTTTTTTATGGTTTGGATTGGTGTTTTGGTATTTTTTTTAAGACTTATAATAATGATATCATACATATATCTTCATACGTTTCCATTGAATACGTAAAGCGACACGAAGCGATCGCTATAGCGCTAAGCGAGACCCTTGTCGCTTTAGAGCGTTTTGTGCAATTTAAAACCCAGGTTTAGTCCAATAAATTCTTATCAGAAACGGTGATATCTTTCAATTGTTAGAGAGATCTCCAGTTTCAGATTGGGTCAATTTCTCTTTTCTCGATCGCCAGTCATCTCTGATATGGTTAATTTGTCTCCCGTGAATTCTTGATTTATTGATTTGTTGATCCTATGGTGGTCTCAACATCTCCTCATGGTGGTGACTGTAAATGTGTACACATCACCGATGCGCGGGTCTATCGGCCTGGGTTCCCATTCAAACATGGGTGGTGGAATTTCAAAATCAGAAAGGCATCAATGCACTTTGCTCAATGCAATTCGCTTATGGCAATTTTTTTGGTAAATGGAACCGCTTTCTTTCTTTTCTTATTCTAGTGATGGTTCGGTGGAACCTTGATGCCTCTCTTAGTAGAGTAATTGTTTCCAATGAGTTCTTTCTCTGCCGGCAGAAAGTCCGGTTATCAACCGGTGATTGTTCTCTTACCCTATGGTATGGAGGTTTCACTTGGAATTTTGATCCCGAAATCACTGGAAAAAATCAATTTCTTAGAAGAAGGAATAAGGTTTTCGATATATCGAATCGGAAGAACAACAAAGTATTGGTATCATATTGTCGAAGTTTCATGGTTATTATCGGAAGCATTGTGTTTTGTCATGCGGTGTGAAATTCAAAGGTATAGCCAAGATATGCTACCGACACAAATTTCACATCAGATTAAGATCAAATACGGAGAAGAAAATAACGGATTTCATGATTCGTTAGCGAGTAAGACTTGTCTATGGAAACCATCGTCAAAATAACTTCTTTTGTTGTATCATTTTTCACTATATGGCGTATATATTTGCTTATGTAATAACTTGTTTTATGAAAGTTATGTATGACTTGTAATCCCAATTTAACGTAATATTTGGGCAATCCTCAAAAATACCTCTAAAATAAGTTTTCGTTTCAAACATATCATCACTAGCTTTTTTTTTCCTAAACTACCATAAACATTTATTTTTCCACAAATACCACAAAACTCATTTTAGTGGTATTTTAAGAAATTTCTCTAATATTTTTAACATCTGACCTTATGCACCATATAAGATTATGGCTAAAAGCTTACAAATTCCAAGGTTAATCATAAAAACAAAAATTTCACTTTCATGTTCAAAGATTATTACAGTATTTAAAAATTAAAATTTAAAAGTATTGATGATTGAATACCAACCTTTTAAATAACTAATTTGTTTCTTCTCTAACTTTTATAAGAAGACAAAGTTTATCTGTAACAAAAAGACAAAATATAACTTAAAATATCCATCTAACCACAAAAATAATCAGGCATATATAGTATTTGCTTAACCATAAATAAGAACGATCGATAAAACTCAGTTTATTTTGTTTTTCTTATACGTCGAGTTCTCTTGCGGGAAACAGAGAAGCCTTCTTGTAACGCTTGACGTTGAAGGAAGAGTTGATTATATTCTTCGACGGTCCCAGTCTCATCCGCCAGCACTTTCCCACACCAATTGCATGACCTGTGAATTATTTAGATCATATTACACAAATTGAAAATTTTGTTATATCTAAGATTTTAAAGTAATTAGAAAGAATGAGAAAATTTGATTATTTGGTGAGAGCATATATTATTACTTGACGGAACCGGCCTTTCCTTCACGGCGGGTGGGAGTGTTAGTGCCGCAGTGACCGCACCACATCGTTTCTTCACCGTTCGTTGCTTTTGACATTGTGGTTTTTTGGCTCAAAACAATAATTGAGAGACAGATTTAGACAGTAACGTGTGATTTTTTATTCATTCGGATGTGTTTATTATATAGATAGAGACTTACCTGATTCCTTTTAGGTTTTGGAAAGTTGTTTTGATTATATAAAACAAAAGGAAAAAATATGAAAAATAGAAAGATATAGATGTCAAAAAAAAAAAAAAAATGGAAAGATATCTTTTAACAAATTAAAACAAAATAAATGCGAACGTTAGATTTCCTTTTCCGAATAGGAGTTTAAACCGCTTCTCTCCCAACTAATTAAGTTGATAACATAATTTTATTTTTTTGTTCTCAACTTAAAATTTTACAACTAAACTCTTCAACTTTTTTTTTGTTTTTTTATCGAACTGAAATTGCATTAATCATAAAAGTTTAATCTCCATTAATGGAGGATACACAAGGAGCTGAAACATCCAATATGTCTCAACTCTTCAACTCTTTAGATAATAATATTTTTAGACATATTAGTATTTGGAAATACCAATGTTTTAAAATATAGAAAATTAGGGTGAATAACTAAAAAACCTACCTAAATTAGGAAATGACGAGGTCATCAAGTCAACGCTCAGCCCTAGAAAGACTACAATGTTGTATAAGGTCCCACCTAGGTCTGGGCATTTTCGGTTCCGGTTCGGTTTCGGATAGAAACCATTCGGTTCAGGGTATTTCGGATAGTGAGGTTTAGGATCTATTCGGTTCCGAAATGATTTCGGTTCGGTTCCGGTTCGGTACCAGTCGGTTCCGGGTCGGTTTGGTTCCGAGATTTCAGAACCGGAAAATACCCAAACTTTTTCGGTTCTTTTTCGGTTCCGTGTCAGTTCCGGGTATTTATTATCCGAAATGCCTAAAATATACTTGAAATGCCTAAAATATATCCGAAAACCCGAAATATACCCGAAAACCCGAAAAAGTTTAAGAAAAATATACCCGAAATATCAAAAATATAGGAAAATTTTAAAAAATACAACTTTCAGAAGAACCTTTTGTAAAACTACCATCAGTTAAAAACTTATTCAAAATTACCATCAATTAGTGTGTACTTTGACCATTATATCCTTGTCGTCTCGCTTGCAGATCTCGCCGGAATTGCGAGAGGTTGCATCTCCATACGCATCGCAAGATCTCTTCGTAGCTGGAAATTCTCCGATTTTGCATCTCATCGATTTGATTTCAGCAAGACAGCCTCCTCGGAATGCCACCGGCCGCTGCACTAAAGTAACTATAAGAGCCCTAATTCGTCGATCATATTATATTTCAATTTGGGGGTTTTCATGCTTGTCTATGATATTCGATTAGTTCATTTTAGTTTCCTTGCAATTTCATAGATTCGTGTAAGAATAGGTTTATAATTTGAGTTCGTCGTGAATTCGCTATACAGATTTGAACTTGTTTGAGCATCTTCTTCAAATTTATTTGGCAATTTATGGCTTGAGCACAATACAGAATTGAGCTTTTCCTGTAGAAGTAATTAGATTATTGCATCATGTGTGGTAAATGAAGGATCTGTTAATCTCTTAGCTGCCACATGCATTCCAATTTGAGCATCGTCTTTGAATATATATGAGCGTTTATTTGTACAAATTCATCCTACTCTCACACTAAGTTATGTAATGAAAGATCCTTTGATAACTTAGCTTCTTCAGTGTTCTAATTTCCCATGGACATTCATATGCCATTTAGTCCTAATACTCCAAATCGTGGTTTCATTATTACTCTTACATGAAACTGCCTTCCAGATGGCATGGTCCAAAATGAAAAAAAAAAGCTTAGCTTGCATTGTGTTCTTTGAAGAAGTTGATGCTATTGGTGTTGCAAGATTTGATGACAGTGTGAGTGGTGATAAGGAGTCCAACGTACTATGCTTGAGATTGTTAATCAGTTTGATGGTTCGATGCACGTGTTAACATCAAGGTTCTTTTCTTCTTGTGAATTTAATATTTTCATTAGCTTCTTTTGGTGTGTGTTATCTAGATTTCTTAATAATAATTTCATTAGTATATGACTGAAATATATGAGAACTGTGGCTATTTAGAACTAAGCTCCTAGAATCTATTTTCACTCTTCTTGAATCCTTCGATTCATGGAGTTTGGAGCATACACCTACGGATAACAATGGCCTAGCAGATGCGATAACGTTCATGGTCACAAGGGATCACCGCTACGCCTCGTACATTAATTTGCCCAAGGTGGTCCTGACTGGCACTGAAATCACATTATAGCAGATGCAGCGAATGGGTAATTGGATGTCCTACTCTCTCTGCAAAGGGTCCTTATCTCTCTCTGTTTCGACTATAGTTTCCTCTCTCGTCTATATTTGAGGACTGGTTTGCAGAACTCTTTTTGAGTCTTTAAACCTTTTGTTTGATGTCTACTGGTGTTTTATTTTCTGTATTTTGTATTTGATGTTCCCCCTTGAACTATTATAATAAAACCAGCGTTAAGTAAAAAAAAAATGTTTTGAGAAGAAGCTCACACAATTTATAAAACCATATAAATTAGTTTTTGAGTAAGAAATTCTTTAGAGACAAAGCTATTGCAGGATCTATACGTGATTGGAGAATTTGAAATCGATTGTTTGTTTGCAGATTCCGTTGATTAGCTCTTATGTTGTTGGGTCAGAGACGACATAAGTGAAGTTAACGCAGACGAGAAGAGAGATGAGTAGGTGAACGAAAGCCATTGCTCATAAGGTGTTTGATAATATGGCTAAGAGAAGCTAATTGGGTAAACCCATTTATAAATCCTTGTAAATCCATACATATTTATAAACCCATTTATAAGACCTTATAAACCTTTCCGACAATTTGATTTGGTTGAACATCGAGAGGGTTTATAAATTACTAGACTTAGTGACACAAAGACTAAGATGGAAATCATGCCAAAAGACGACCCATTCCCTCATGCCAAGGGTTGATAAATACTCAGCAGAAGCTCCATTATTTGGATATTGGGTGTTATAATTGAATTTATATGGTTTTATATGCTAGTTTTAAAACTATACAAAACCATATAAATCATTTTAAAACTATATAAAACCATATAAATCCTTTCAAAACAATTTAGTTTGTAAACCTGATAAGAACAACAAACATCAAACTCCATCAAATGCTTTATACGTGTTTATCTTGAGCATTAATATATGGTTTTAAAATGCTTGATAAATACTCGGCCGAAACTACATTATTGGATATTGAGTGTTATAATTGAATTTATATGGTTTTATATGCTAGTTTTAAAACCATATAATACCATATAAATCATTTAAAAACTATATAAAACTTCTTTCAAAACAATTTAGTTTGTAATTTATAAAACCTTGTAAACCAGATAAGAACAACAAACAACTAACTCCATCATATAAATGCTTGATAAATACTCGGCCGAAGCTATATTATTGGATATTGGGTGTTATAATTAAATTTATATGGTTTTATATGCTAGTTTTAAAACCATATAAAACCATATAAATCATTTTTAATATGCTAACTGATAAAATCATTTCCAAAAAGGATTCGAAAATACAAAAAGTTTTTTTTGAAAATGAAAATACAAAAATACAAAAAGTTGATGATCTTATTATAATCAGTTAACCTCATTGACTATCTTTTTCCGTTTCATTGAACTTTGAGATGCACCACTTGAGAAATTTGAGGGTTTGGCACTTTTTCATCGATAATCTGATCATATCAAACGTTTAGCATTGGTTTACATATGTTTTCTTTATAAAGCCTTGTAAATAATAAGCCAGAAAAAGGTTAACCTCCATGCTTTTTTTGCAGCTCTTTTCTTCGGTTTCATAGAACGTGATGCACCCACTTGAGAAACTTGAGGATTTGTTACATCTTCAACAAAAATCTGATTAAAACAAGACGCTTAGCATGAGTTTACAAATAAGACACTACAAATCTTTTCTTTATTTATAAAACCTTGTAAATGACATTTTCATTGTTTGTCTCACACACTTCTTTTCCTTTTCCACTGCTCTCATCTCTCCTGAATTCATATATCTTGTTTTCACGACTCTCCTGTGAAAGAAAATTGAAATTCGGAGTAGAATAATGTGTACTAGGCGATGTTTCCTATAAAATGGTTTTCACGCCTAGCATTGGTTTACATATGTTTTCTTTATAAAGCCTTGTAAATAATAACATATGTGTTTGTTACTCAGGGTTAAGTTTGTCTTTCACTTTAGCATAGGGTGTATTTTTGAAAATACACAGCGTCTAATGGTAGTTTTGAATTGTGGTGTCTCCAAAGTTGTATTTTTGAGATTATCCCAAAAATATACCCGAAAACCCAAAATTATATCTGAAATCCCGAAAATATACCCGAAAACAAAAAAAAACTAAAAAAAATATACCCATAATACCGAAAATATTCCCAAAAATCTGATATATATTTAATATTTTTGGATACATAATTATATTTCGGGTACCCGAAATATTTTCGGTTCGGTTCCGGGTATTACCTGATACCCATGGATATCAATAGTAGGATCCGATGGGTATTTTGGCAATTTCGGTTCGGTTCCGGTTCGGATATTTTAGTTCGGTTCTGGTATTTCGTTTCCGGTTATTTTGCCCAGCCCTAGTCCCACCCTTGGAGGAACAAATCTGTTCACTCGAAACAGTTTTTGCGAAGAAGACATATGGGCCATGGAAGAGCACAAGCCCAACCACGGAGAACTAAGTCAAGGACCAACATTTTCCATATTCTTGACACATAAGGATCCAACGATAGCTCATCTAACCCGAGAGAGATTAACTGATCAATAGATGGATTTTCCATATTTGACACTTTAAGAATTCGTATATGGCATCCACGAGAATTTATAATTCATTTAGAGGTTCTTGAGAAGTCATTCAAGTGCACCACATGGGATCAAGCAGATCTTCACATACTTTGATTTTTCTAAATCAGACCCGTTTGCACTTATAACCATATATCATCAATGGTTCGTTCCTTTGTTGAAGATGCACGACAATGAAATCTTTTTCATTGATCTGAGACCACACATTCATGCCCAAACTGTCTAGATACAAGAAACATTCACGTTTTCCTCATTTGGCCAAAAAATAGGCAACAATGGCCACATCAATCAAGCCTTTGATTGATTCTTGCCTCGGGATAAATCCCTTACCAAATAAATTTCGCCCAAGGTTTGAGAGAATCAGGTGCTCTAAGACTGTTCCAAGTGTGCTTAGCAGAGAACGTACCAGTAGTAGAGCCTTCAATCTGCCACAAATATTGATCATTAACTGATTCAAGAGGTAGGTTGATTGAGGTGAGATAATATGAAGAGTCTCATCTGCCGAAGATCTTGCTGCCCGAAGAATCCAACCATCACGGCCAATGGCTTGAGCGACTTTGGAATGGATCGCCAAGCCAGTTTCTCTTGGTCCTAGAGGCCCGAATATGTTGATAAGAGGGTCCAGAGGTGTCCATGGATCAAACTAGAAGCTGATAGAGTGATTGTTGCCCCGCCCAGTCTGACTTGGATGAATCTTTGAGCTAGACGCCTTAGTGTTAACTTAATCCTCCAAATCCAAGAATCATCAGCTTGCTCATTGATAGCCCAAAACTTAACCTCCTCTAGTCCGTTTTAATTAACACTATTTTAATGATTTAACACAGGGGAAAATCTTTAGAACAGACGGTTGCAATTTTATCAGACCTACTCGAAAGAGAAACGTTTGATGCTTATGCTTGATTTAGAAATCATGCTTAAAACGCTACATTAATATTATGCTTAATCATCAAAAGTTTATTTCGCGTACCTTGATACGTTATTTCATCTCAGAGTCCATATGGCCATGAAACGCTGCCGTCCAAAGAGGATCTTGTGACGATGTGCTTGGAGTTTCTCAACGCCGACAAAGATACGACGGGGACAACGATAGAGTGGGGAATCACAAATCCGAAGATTCAATCTAGGCTGTACGATGAGATTAAATCAACAGCTTTCTGTATATATATTTGACTACAACTTTGTAATATAAGTAGACATTTTTTCTTATTATACATATATGTATATTAAGGGGAAGGCTTCATTTCGGCTTTAATGGCGGCAGCAAGGTGATCATAAGCTTGACCCCAAGCAGCTTTCATCTCCGGTGACCACATCTCCGGCACCGCCTCCTTTATCGTATCCAACAATGCTTACTTTGTCACTTGCAAATATATCATTTTTAGTTAAAAGTATTAATACAAAACACTTACAACATGGCTAAGGCTAACCTAAAAGTGTTCATCAACGACGCCATATTTAGAATGATTGGCTCCAAGTCTCTTCAAAGTTATCTCCTTCACTATAACTTCCCCTGTTTTTCTCAGTTGTGCTGCTGATTCACAACACTGATCAACCCAAAACTCCAAATTTTTAGTTTAAAAAGAATCCTTAAACCAATCAAGTATTGAGGTTTCTTCAAATTGATTAAGTAACCATGACAAAAACAGTCATGCCACGAGGCTTGAGCTTTGGGTTTTGCTCAGCAGGAATTGGTGAGGTCTCTAAAAAACGAGAACATTTGCTTGGTGCAATCTCAAAGATCCTAATATTTTAAAATCTGCTTCATATCTTAAACTTACAAATAGAAAAAAGAATCAATGGATCATTAATGCTTACTTGATGAAGAGTATGAGACCCAATTCAGCTGAATTTTTCTTTATGATACTCCATGACTTCACCACAAGTTTCTTCATGATACTCCATGACTTCACCACAAGAGCCTCTTGCTCGTCTGTAAACACAATCTTTCCCTCACTCTGAGTCTTTCAAAAAAGTTATGACAATTTATTGAAAAAGGTGGACAAAAGAGTAGACTTGCAGACGTAATTATTAGGAACATATATATTCATATCCTAGATTTGCTATTAACACAAGAAAGGAATATTGTAGAGAATAGGAAATACTCAACTTGTACAAATACTATGTGATTGTGAATGAAATAAAGAACACATTACGAAATATTTCATGGTATCAGAGAAATATTCTTTGACCTAATATTGTTTTATTCTCCTACTTCATACCGTCGCCGTCGCTTTCAAAAGCCACCGCCGCCGTCTTCTTCTATAGCCACCGTCGCTACTCTACTTATCGCCGCCGCTTCTAAGCCGCTGTCTAATACCCTCTATCCGAGATGTCTCTCGATAATTCACCTGAAATCGCGAGTGTCACCGTCTATGTTTCTCCTTACACCCTCAACGCTTCGGATAATCCAGGTGCTTTGATTTCTTCGGTGATTCTCAAAGAAAACAACTATCCAGAATGGGCAACAAAACTTCAAAATTCGTTGCAAGCCAAACAAAAGCTCGGATTCATTGATGGTTCAATCAAAAGACCAACATCGAATCCTGACTTAGCATCCTGATTAGTTGCTAACTCCATGATTATAGGATGGATCCGCACTTCGATTGATCTAACAATTCGCTCTACGGTGAGCTTTGTATCCAATGCATCAGAACTTTGGGAAAGTTTTCGCATTCATTTTTCTGTTGGCAACAGTGTTCGAAAACAGATTCTTAAAGACGAAATCTCCAGCTGCAAACAGGATGGACAACCGGTTTTAGCTTACTATGGTCGATTGAAAAAGCTATGGGAAGAACTACAAAACTACAAGACCAATCAGACTTGTACATGTGTGGCTGCTTCAGCCATAGCGAAGGAACGTGAAGACGATCGTGTTCATCAATTTCTCTTTGGACTTGATGAACATTTTTGTTATGTATGATCCACCATTACCGATGTTGATCCTCTTTCCGTTCTTAATCAAATCTACTCTCGTGTGATTCGTGAAGAGAAAAAATTAAATGCTGCTAGGTCAAAGGATACGATCAAAACATAGGTTGTTGGATTTTCGATAAAACCGCAATTACACCTCAGGTTGCGGCAGTCTCTGGACCTCACTTCCGTGATCGATCAGCTCTTCTCTGCACACACTACAATCGCCAAGGTCACGAGGTGACATAGTGTTTTCTGTTACATGGATATCCTGACTGGTACTACGAGCAAAATCGTCAAGACAATTCAACCAATTATGGGCGTGGATCTTCTGGTCGAGGTTTTGTACGTGGTAACAATAACAGAGGAGGTCTTCCACCACCTTCTAACAACGGACATGGTCATGGTAGAGCAAACGCATCTCGTGCTGCTATGACAAACGATGGCGCACCAGACCAAATTGCTCAATTGATCTCTCTTCTTCAAGCTCAACGACCAAACATGTTTTCTGAAAAGTTATCGGGTAAAACTAATCTTTCTGATGTGATTATTGACACAGGTGCTTCGCACCATATNTATCGATCGATGCTTGTCGCTCAGATCGGGCACTTAGTCATCAGACTTCAATTTCGCTCCAGAATGCTCCATAGAACTCCAATAATTCCAGTAATACTCCAAATGTGCTAAGACCTGTAAAAGACTCTAAAATACTACAAAACACTAGAAAGACTCTATAAAAAGGACTTATATCATGGTCTAAACAGGGTAAAAACCATGATATATCACATTTTTATTTTGAATTCTGATTATGCGCTGCATGCTGTCCTTACCGCACACCCAGCTCGTGTGGATCTGTTAACTTTCTAACCGTGGTCGATGACTTCTCGCGATCTGTATGGACGTTTTTGATGGCTTAAAAATCTGAGGTTTCTCTCTTAATTCAAAATTTTTGCGCTATGAGTGAAAGTCAGTTTGGTAAATCCATCAAAACTATTTGCAGCGACAACGTCACAGAGTTTATGTGCCTAACATCATTCTTTCAAGAACAAGGAATTCTTCACCAGACTTCATGTGTTGCCACACCATAACAAAACGGCCGTGTGGAGCGCAAACACATACACATACTCAAGATTGCTCGCGCCTGTTTGTTTCAAAGTCACCGGTCAAATTTTAGGGTGAAAGTATACTCACAACTACCCATTTGATAAATCGGACTCCTACACCGGTTCTTCGGAGAAAATCTCCATATGAAGTACTTTTTGGCACACGTCCTTCATATTCCATGCTTCGAACATTCGGATGTCTTTGTTACTCTCATCACATATCTCGTGACAAAGACAAGTTTGGACAACGAAGCAGAAAAGGTGTTTTCGTAGGCTATCCTTACAGAAAGAAAGGATGGCGCTTGTATGATCTTAAGGATCACAAATTCTTTATTAGTCGGGACGTTCAGTTTCAGGAAGATGTCTTCCCATTCTCGGAATCTTATGCTATACAAACGTCCTTCCCGGGTTCGCAATTTGAGATTCTTGTTGTTGATTGTGTGATGCCTTGTGTTACACTTAATCCCGTATATGCTCCTGTTATGGATGAACATTTACCATCCTCTCCGGAGACTGAAACTATTTCAAATCAGCAAGTTAATTCGGATTCCCCGCTCCTTCCTCCAACTTTACATGATTCATGGTGAGGAGATATGCTTACTCGAGGAACATAACTCGATCGATTCTCCCTCTCCGGGTTTACCAAAAATACTTGGCAGAGGAAATCAAGAGAAGAAGCCATATGTTCTACTCAAGGGCTTTGTCACTGGTCACGCTCAAACTACACCCCTCTCTACGCTCTCGCTTGGTCTCTCCAATTCAAGTTTCTCTACTACGGTTTCTGGTAAGACACGTTATCCATCGTTAATTATATGTCTGACGTTGGTTTATCATATATAGATGCATCGTGCCTTTATGGTTGTCATTACAGAAGGCACAGAACCTCGCAATTATCAAGAAGATGCGTTAATAAAAGAATGTCGTGACGCCATGGAGTTCGAAATACAAGCTCTCGAAGAAAATCATACTTGGGAAATTACAACTTTACCTCCGGGAAAGAAAGCAATTGGCAATAAATGGGTTTTCAAACTCAAATACAACTCCGATGGTACCCTTGAGCGCTACAAAACTCGTCTCTTTGCTCTAGGAAATCGTCAAATCGAAGGGACTGATTTCACAAAAACTTTTGCTCCAGTCACTAAGATGACAACAATCCGATTTCTGCTTGTTGTTGCATCAGCAAAAAATTGGGAAGTACATCAGATAGATGTACACAATACATTTTTACATGGTGATTAAGAAGAGGAATTATACATGAAGCTTTCACCAGGGTTTCAGGCATCTAATTCGACTAGGGTTTGTCGTCTGCCCAAGTCCTTGTATTGACTGCGTCAAGCACCACGTTATTGGTTTGCTAAACTTGCCACAACTCTCAAACATTCTGGTTTAAGCAAGATTACCCGGACTACTCTTTGTTATCGTTTGTCAATAGCGGTATCATTCTTCATGTGTTGGTCTATGTTGACGACTTTATAATTGCTGGTAATGATCTCTCTGAAATTCAACGTTTTAAGGCATACATGAGTGAGTGTTTTCACATGAAGGATCTGGGCAAGCTAAAGTATTTTTTGGGAATCGAATTTTCTCGTGGTTCAGATGGTATTTGTCTCTCTTAGAGAAAATACGCATTGGATATTATCACTGAAGCAGGGCTTCTGGGAGCTAAACCAGTAGGTGTTCCCGTGGAGCTCAACCATAAGCTCGCGTCAGCTACTGGATCGGAACTGCGAAACCCACAACAATATCGACGTCTTATTGGTCGTCTCATCTACCTCATTATTACTCGACCAAAACTAAGCTACATTATGCATATTCTTTCTCAGTTTATGCAAACGCCACTTGTTCCTCGTTGGGAGGCTACTCTTCGTGTAGTTCACTACTTGAAAGGATGTCCTGGTCAGGGTATTTTACTACGTTCTGACAGTACTATAACTTTGACAGCATATTGTGACTCGGACTGGGCTTCATGTCCCCTCACTCGTCGTTCACTTAGTGCATACGTTGTTCTTATGGACAATTCTCCCATTGCATGGAAGACGAATAAGCAGAATACGGTCTCTAACTCCCCTGCTGAAGCTGAATATTGAAGTATGGCGTTCACACTTCGTGAGCTTAAATGGCTTAATGAGCTTCTTCTCACGTTCGGGTATGATCACACAAATCCTATGAAGCTTTATTGCGATAGTCAAACTGCGATTCATATTGCTGGAAATCCGGTGTTCCACGAACGGACAAATCATATCGAATATGATTGTCATCAAGTCCGGGATGCAATACAAGATCGACTTATTACAACCAAACATATTTCTACCAAAGAACAAGTCGCTGACATTCTTACTAAGACATTGCCGAAACCTGCATTTGATAAACTTTTGTCCAAGTTCGGTATTCGAAATTTCAGACCACCAACTTGAGGGAGGATATTAGGAACGGATATATTCATATCCTAGATTTGCTATTATCACAAAAAGAAAATATTGTAGAGAATAGAAAATACTCAACTTATATAAATACTCTCTGATTATGAATGAAATAATCAACACATTACGAAATATTGTTGATCCGAATGATCACTAATGATGTTTAAAGGGTGATTTAGGGGATAAGAGGCGAGATTTCCGTTGAATGAAACCGATTAACCAGAAATTGCGGTAAGACGGGTTAATGACGTACAGGTCGGGGACCGTATTTTTGTTATTGATGAAAAAAGGGGGGATGAGCAATTTAGATCGGCGAACTAGTTCCGACAGGAATCCAGTTCGGTGATCTAAATATACTACTTTGTTACAAAACGAGAGAGGCCGGGGGAGTTTCTTAAAGTAGTAATCTTCCCCAAGAAAAGATCCCCACTCGAAGTGTGGCAAGGGGGTATTTATAGCAGGAGTTGACTTCCTGCTCTCCAGAATTCCTGGGCTACGTGGCAGCATCTGCTCGTTCCGCGGGTAGGGTACCCTAGAAGACGTGCCCCGATTTCAAGGGTGAGGAGTCATGATGAGCTCGACGCCATACTCTTGTAAGATAGCACACTGTTCGGCCAACTCTTCTCCACGTGTCTTCTTCTTCTTCGCTTGCTCTGCAGGGTTGGTGAAACGTCAGTCCGAAGTCAAACCTCTCTCCAATTAGCGTACTGTTTCGCCAACTCCCACGTGTCCGCTGCTCCTTTGCCCTCCCTACTCGGTGAGATATCAGCCCGGTCTAGGAATGAGTCTCCGGGAGCGCGGAGGTATCGCACGGATATTAGCACGGGGTCCCCGATCGATGCTTCCCCGATTTAACTTCGTTCCGGGGTGACCTCCCGGGAGCCCGAGGCTTTCAGATAGATATGGGCAGGCCGGTGCCCTCTTGGTCGGCGGCTGACTTTTATGTTGATCGAATCGAGGAGGGCTTAATGCTAAGATGGGCCTAACTAATTGGGGGTGCTAGGCCCACCTCCAACAAATATTTCAGTAATATGTCGACTGACAAATATCATTCTACATATATTGAGTCTTTGATCACTACATGTGGTCCTAAATTTCGAACCAACGCATAGAAATGAATTAGAAAGTAGCATAGCAACCTTTGAGATGTTAAATAACTTTTTTTTTTGTCAAAGGGTTTTCAAAATATATAAATATAACTGTTTTTTTATTGACATGTTATATAAATATATATGGACATTGTATTGATTACAATTNCAACGGCCGAATTTACGAAGAATTCGAAGATAGGATGGTGAAAGCTGGTTGCGTGATTTGATCCTCCTTGATCCGGGTATCGCCAAGTAAGCTCCGAACCGCATCGGCTAGCTTCCGCGCCTTTGATCGGGTGACTGCTCCTTCCGGAATGCTGAATGCCTCGTCTTGTTCCTCGATAGGAACCTCCGTGTCCGGAATCATATCAAAAAGGCAATATAATAATACAAAACTAATCCTCTCTCTAGCGGTTGTAGTGTTGCATACTTGCATTTATGCTCTCTAAACTATTAAACTTAATATATCTCTCGTGATTATTTGTAGTAAATGCTATGAAATAAAAATAAATGTTTCTACTACGTATTCTTTTATTTTCTTTTTGTCATCTATTATTATATTAATTTTTATAACCAAACCATTTTTTTAACACGAACGCACTTCAGAATCTGGCTGTGCGCCTTCATTATTGCTTTTTGGAATAATGTAGGCAATCTAAGATACATGATTATTTCACATTGTTGGAAAACCAATCCAATTCCAACATCATCAGCAAGTAACAAACCAAACATTGCCGAGATACAAACGGAAAACTAAAAGAGGAAGAAAAGGGCGAAAGTGAAATATAGAAGAACATAGTCAAATCTAAAACGAACTGCTCTCGCATGCTGAGATCCCCCATAAAAGAAACACGTATCGCTCGTTTTCTTGACGTTGTAGTAATCGGGGTTAGTTGCTACTATTTGGAGGTCATAGAGCGGCTGGAAATCGCTTTTGTTTGCTGTGATTTCCAAGTCGCGCATGTACGCGGTTTTTCCAAAACCGTTGTCCAAAAAATAACCAGACCCCATTTGGGTTGTGGGTTCTGGCCGGAGATGTTTTGGTTCGTAATTTCACCGCCCCACTGCACCCCCCTCTGCGTACTCGGTTAGACGGGTGAAGATTTCTGTCGGCCAATATCCGACCGGCTCAAGAACACTGCCGTTGTTGAGGCCGACACCCAACCACCAAAGTCCGAGCTTGGAATCCTACATTTGCGTTTATATTTTTTTGTGATCTCAAAATTGCCAAAATAATAGAATTAGATTAGCCTCGGAACTATTATCTAGTTTTGATTTTGATGTGAATGTATGAATGGCTGCTTTAAATGCATATATAGACATTTAACTATACAAATAACTTCAAATACAAAATAAAGCAAAACATAAGAAAAAAAAAAGCAAAAAATAAGCAAAAGATTAGTAAAACATAAACAAAAATAGAAATTTGGAATATTAAAAAAGAACATATTTAACTACGAACGACACCAAAAAAAAAATATTTTATTATATAAAGCTGAATCGTTCAATGTGAACGTGACACATATGATAATTCTTACTCACTAGATCATGACATGTGTCATTGTTAATTAAGATCGTAACATGTGTCAAAGTAATAATCTGTATAAAAACAAAAAAAAACGGAAATTAAGATTCTAACTCACGAGATCGTGACATGTGTAATAAAAAACAGAAAATAAAAATGTAATAATATAAACGTTCATATAAGACAAAATAATAAATAAATTGTGTTTTGTTTAAATAGAAACTAATAAAATCAAAAAAATAAAGTAAGAGAAAAAATCAAAACTACAAAATCAAAAGAAAAAGAAAATGTAAATTATAAAATTTAGATATGATTCATAATATATATAATTAGATTAATAACAGTTTGTTATCATGTTTGATAATTGTTTTATAAGAATAAAATGAAAAAAGTTCAAAAATATTACCTTTAAATTAAGATTTGAAATTTATTTTTGAAACATTTTCATTCATATAGAGAGAATGTTTACCATGTTTTGGGTAATATGAATTAATTTCGAATTTTTTTTTAATTGTGAATTACAAAACATAATTTTTAGATAACTAAACATGAGTCTTAATTTAAAATTTAATTATACATGTCATATTTACGCGAGTTATCAATTTAAAAATATAATATAGTTTATATTTTACATGCATAACACGCGAGACCTAATCTAGTTATTATATATAGTTTCTGATTTTAACTGATATAAGAAAAGAATAGTTTATAGTTTCTGATATAAACTAAAGCCGGTTGGCAGGAGGTATACAAAAGTTCAAATTTCTGATTTTATTATATAGTTTTAAATAATATTAATAATAAACAATATTAATGTTTAAAACTACTTCGGTTTTTAATTAGGTTTATCGGTCAAGGTATAAGGACAACCAGCCCATATTATTCACGTTTTGGACGGTAATTACTAAATTATAAAATTAGAATAAACCATATTGAAATTTAAAAAAAAAAGTTATACCAAATTTATGGAGAAGGGTGCCTATAATCTCACTGGATGTTATAGCACTCACTGTGATGGGTTTGTGCATACTAGCAGCAGAATCACTTTAAAGGTTGTTATTAGTCGCACGTCGACATTTGTGGCATAATTGGTAACAGCCGTAGATTTCGGTTTTATGCTGTGGTTTTTTGGCGAGAGAGAGCAGCCGCGCGAAAGAGAAAAAGAGAGAGACAAGAGAAAAAAAATAATAGACTAGGGTTTATTTCCCTCGTTTTAGGTTTATATTCGGGTCTTATTCCGGTTTAGGCAGAAATTAAAAATAGAACCGGTTTGGGTTATCACATTCTCCCACCCTTGAAGAGGATTCGTCCTCGAATCCAAGGAAAGAAGTCTGTGAAGGAACGAAACGGAAAAGAAACGTTTCGGAATAAAACGAAAGGGTTACATGTAAGTAGGAAAGAGAATGGCAAGAAAGAACGAAAGCGCGGAAAGACAAGTAAAGTGGAACGGAAATGAACATAAAAGAGGAGGTTGATAGAACGGCTGACGGAAACAAAAATGAGAGTAAGAACCATGAGGAATCGTTATTAAAACCAAAAACACTTTTCTTATTAAGATAAAAAGAGGAGTAGAACACATTTTTGCAAAACACTAAATCGGAAAGGAAACGAAAACCAACACGAAAGCTAATTAAATCCTAAGAAAGAAAAATTGCACCAAAGAATGAAAATGGAAAATAAAACTAAGTTCTACTCCTATATAAAAAAATGAAATTTTCCCTAGCCACTAAAGGATTTTTCTGATGGGTCCTAGCAAAGGGGTTGCGGCTGAAACGGAACAAACAAGAAAAGCGACTCTATTAGATCGTACATAATAAAATCATAACTTAAGGAAAATATTTTTATTTATTTTGTAAAACGATTTTCAAACTTTGGGCGCGACCACTCTAGGACAGCGCTAGAGTGATCTAATCCTGGGCTCTGATACCACTTTGTAACATCCCTATCCCAGGTCTCCGGAGATAACCGAGAATCGGGCATGTTAGGTGATATTCCCATATTTTACCTTTTTTTAGCATGCATTTTTGTTATTGTTTTGTGTCTCATGCATGTGTCTTGCATAGTTTTTATAGCATTTTGGTATTTATTAGAGTATTAGGTGTTTGCATTATGTCCTAGTGAGTCTTTGCATGCATTTGGAGTGTTTTTAGGTGATTTGGAGACAATTGATGATATTTGGAGAAATGGACCGAAGTAGAATGCAAAGACCATCCGAGACGCTGGCAATATGTGACTGAACGGAGACACTCTGCTCTGAATCAGCTTTCACAAGCTTCATGGAAGTTGTAGAGGAGTGCGTTAGCTGTCCAGGAGAGTTTGAATCAGCTCATTTGGACATTTGGCTGAGGAGTTATCGCGGATTTACTGAAGACGTCTCTGCCTGGCCGATGTAGAACGAATCCGAGAATGCATCGGTGCGTGGCATCGGTCCGATGCCGACCGACGGGAAGCTCACAATCGACGACAAGAATGGCATCGGTGCGCCAGACACCGATGCCACCGACCGATGGAAGTTCTGCGAAATCTGAGAGTGCATCGGTGCGTGGCATCGGGCTGTGGCCGACCGATGCAGCCAAAGTGNTGGAACTTGTTGTTTTGCACCATAGAGATAATACCGGATTTGATCTCAAAGTTGTTGTGTTCAACCGGTGGTGGTGCAATTCCTTGACGGTTAGCATGTGTGTTTGGTGCATCACCGGCTCCAATTGGTCGTGGAGGTCGTGGTGGATGAATTGGAATTCGGTTCACACCAACACCTTGGTGACCAACACCTTGGTGATCAACACCTTGGTGACCAACACTTAGCACGGGTGCATCTTGGTTTGCAATCGGAGGAACTTGTTCACCCTCCATTCCTAACCGTTGAAGGTGTCTCTCTCTTTCTTGTCTTGCCCTTGTGTTTGCTCATTCTAGAGCACGGATGTTGTCAACACGGTCTATAAGATTTGATGTGCCTTGTGATCTCGTGTTCATACACCTATGAGAAGGGGAAAACCAAGTGAAAGAGATTAGTAACAAATTAAAAATAAAACTTAGTCTCAAGAAGATTCAAAATCCTAATGATTAATGCAAAACCCAAATGGCAACGGCGCCAAATTGATAGTAAGATTTTTGCTATCAATTGCTCAAATCCTACTCATGTCATTGTAGTATTTGAGATATCAATCCATAATGGGTTGGGATTAAAAACCAAGAATACATGAAACTTCTTAATCTAAGCAATTCAAGATTTGGTTTTGTAGCAACCTAAAATATATTGAAAGCAAACTATTTTCAATTAAAGCAAAAGATAGAAACTTAAACAAGAATGCAAATTACGGTTTAAAGAAAGTTCTAAAAACGAATCCAAGGGTGAAGTATATGATTGTTGGTAACTTTAGTGGTTCACAATGATGTCAATAATCTCAAGTAATGCTAATCCTTAGACTATGATCCTTAAATTAGACTAATCCAATTCCTTGGTATTAATCCCTTTGCAAATTACTAAATCAAGAACAAATTTCCATTTGTGATTTAATAACTTTCAAGCATTAGAAACAAGATCATTTAATCAATAAGCACCTTAGACAACTATTTCCATAGGCTAAGAATGCAAATCCCTTGATTAGTTCATGGGGGAATTTCATCGAACACCTTCCGGGCGAGAAATTCCCTATGATCTAAATCAACTTGATCATGGATGATTTAGCATTAAACACACTAAACAAGGAAGGATCATTAATAATCAAAGCCCTAACATCATTGATTCACACTAAAATTACCTAAATCTACTTCACCCAAGAACCCTAGAAAACTACTCACAACAAATGTTTTTCTCCACAAATCCCATAAAGGAAGTGTTGAAAATCATATAAGATGATAAGAAAATAGATGGAAGAAATAATCCAACAAGAACTTGCATAAATCACTCAAGAATCTCTTAATCTCTCTCTCAAAACCTTAAACACGTTTTTGTTTAAGTCTAAAACAAGAGTTCTCTCCATAATTAGGCTTAATTGCTTAAGTAAATACAGGTCGGGTCGGGTCAACCCATCGGATTGAATTTTCAGCGGGTCGCATCGGCCTCCTGCAACCGATACATCCCACCGATGGAACTTCGGATTTCCAGAATTTCGCATCGGTCGGGTGTATCGGTGGGATGCCGGCCGATGGTCTTCTTGACGTCAATGCTGTGAGCTTCCATCGGTCTGCTCCTGCCCGATACAACGCACCGATATGATCCCTCGGATTTCCAGAACTTCCATCGGTCGGATGCATCGGTGGGAGGCTGACCGATGGACTTCTGCCTTCGTTCTTCGTTCTGCATCGGTCCCGTGCGACGGATGCCTCTGGCCGATATTGCCCCTTCGGATTTTTCTTCTCCTTTCGTTTGCCTTCTCCGTTCCACGGGTACGTTCCGCTCGGTATAAGGTCTTCCTCTAAACTCCATCAAGCACCTGAAAACACTTCAAATGCACCAAAACTCTCTAGGACCTATCTAAAATCTATTAACTTCTACTTATGAATGCAAAACTAAAGAAAAATTCTATGAAACTACAAAATAAGGCACAAAAACTAGATGATATGCATGACAAAAAGAGTTAAAATATGCGAATATCAATTCCCCCGGACTTGCCTTTTGCTTGTCCTTAAGCAAACAAACATAAACAAGTTGGAGAAAATGATTGAAGGCGGGAGCTCAAATCAAAAGAAGCTAGCATAGCATTCACCATGATGTCCTTAGAAAATGATAACATGTTGCAAGAACAAACTTCTTAATCCACTCTAACTTCTCAAGGCTTATCGCAACTCCAAATATTTTTCTCTACACTTAAAGTCAAGCATCCGATTACCGTCATATCAACCAACTCTCACATTCAATTAATCGTTTCAAAGTGCGGTCTCACAAATGGGCAAGTGATCTATAGACCAATCGGTTGAACAAGAGAAAAATTTATCAATACAAACAAGAGATCAATTTGGTGGTTAACTCTATGAAAAACGGAGTACAAACACTTCGCAAAAGCAAGGAAGATCGGAACAATTTACGCATACAAAGTATTCACTTCCATTGTTCTACCCTTCCCTAAGCTTTGAGTATCCAATTCACTATTTCTACCCAAGTGTTTTTCTCTTTGTTTTTTACCAAACTAAACCTCTACCCTTTTTGATCATTTCTCTTCTCAAATCATTCCTTGAAAAATTCTATTTGCTCTTTCGATTCTTTTTCTTATCTTTTCATCACTACTCCTTTCCCTTTCTTTTTCACTATCTTTCCTTTCTTTCATCTCTAGGGGGAGTTTCTTTTCTTATCACAATAGAATCGAACTTTTATTATACTTCTTTTTTCTAGGAACATACTTCCTTAAACCATGATCTTTCTTTTTTTCTTTTTCTTTTCCAATCCCCAAACATTGACAACTCTTAACACCATTTCCAATCTCCTTCCTAATCACTAGCCAATTTCCCAAGAACAACAAACCTAGCTAATAGAAGCTATCCTTTGTCGTTCTCGATACTTACAAGATTTTACAAGTGTAGTACTATCAAGAAAAGAGGCCTCACTCACAAAATCATCAAGGGTGGAAAGAAATAGTTGGGTTTAAAGGTGGGGAAACCATTTATAAATGGAAATGGCCACCCAAGTCAACAAGAGTGGTAAAAATTAATGCAAATATGACTTGGATGTTTTTAGGTGACCATGGTTAAGCATACACAAGCCCATAAGTGAGAAAATTAAATTCAATTAAGTCCAATAGTTAAGGAGTTGGTTTCAATTCAAGCAAACATCAACAAGACAACAAGTTTCAAGTGGAGAGATCAAAGCACGAAATTTCCAAGCTTTTCAAGAGATGTTCAAGCAACATGGTATGATTAACAAGGACATCACATTGAATGAAATGCTAAGCTTTAGTTACTATCATTGCTCCCTATGCATATGCAATGCATTCCTAAATGCTTCTAGACTCAATCCTAAAAAGAAAAGAATGCAATGCAAAACTATATGATCATTTTTTTGGAATTTTCGTTTTTTCGGTTTTTTTTTTTTTTTTATTTTTTATTAATGCAATACATGAATGCATGAGACTCAAGGGAAAAAATCGAAAATAAGACAAAGAGAAATAAGGTTAAATACCGGTCCCTCCCCCAAACTTAAATCATACCGTCTCGGTAGGAAAGAAGCCTAAAGGAGAGACCAAAAAAAAACGAACAAGAAAAACTATACAATGCAAACTCAAAGAAGATAAAAATATTTACAAGAATGGAGTGTTACCTCAAAATGTTTCGGAGTTAGAGGATGTGTCCACGGAGTAGGACATGTTGCTTGAGCACGGTGTTGGTGATCTCATCGCCCTCCTCTTACGCCTTCTCATTTCATGAGATGAAGCACGTGGTGGTTCTTCTTGGTTTGTAAGCATTAAGGTCTCGTCGAATGAGTGGCGTCTCTCTTCTTCCATGGCATTTTCTCCGGTTCCTTCCCCTTCGACATTTGTGCTTTGATACGGATCCCGGGATGAGCTTGCTCCGGTGACCTTTGCCGTGAGCTCCTTGATCTGGTTTTTCATCTCTTTGGCCTGGCTCTTCAAACCTTTCACCGATTTCACCAACTTCCTTATGGTCTTGTCTTGCCATTTGTTCCATCTTTGGAGGAGGTTGATTTGTTGATGAGCATGCTTTGAGGCTTGGTCCGGAAGGGGCTCGCCATACGGATGGAAGTAGTATCGCTCACTTCCATAAATCGCGGTCGGAGGAGACGATGGTTCTTCAACCTCGGCCGCCCGTGAAGAAGCTCGATCTTTCCGTGAACCGGGCTTGTAGATAATCTCTAGTCGGGGATGAATGGCGGGATCGTAGAGTTGATCCCGAGGCGGTGAAAACCGGATGTTTCGTCTCTCTTGAATTGTGGTGAGAGCTTGGTTTGGGAGCACGAGTCTCACCGCTGTTGGAGGAGAGATGCTAAACTTGTAGCCATATGAATGCCCCGCTCTTCCCGCTAGAAATTTCACAGCGCTGAGGTAGAATGCATCCATCCGCACGATCTCTTTCACGCCCCCGGGGAAGTTTCTATCCTTTACCTTGCCCGGCTCAATCCCATTCGCTTCCAATATTGGGGTGATGATCCCGCCCACACTCAATTGCGGAGTTTTGTCTGTGGTCGTTTGCACCCACTCCTTGTAGTGGAGGAGTTGTCGCACAAGTACTGTCACTAGTGCCACCTTGCTATAATTCCCCTCGAGAACGTGTCCGTCTTCACACGTGACAAGGCGCGGTGCAAGCCCTATGTCTAGCAAAGCCATTTCCTCGTCAACAATGTAGCCCTTTTCGCGTCTTGCAAACAATGAGTGTGCTTGTGCCTTGTGCACGTAGCGTATGGCGGATGGCGGATGACTTGGTAAGACCGGAGACAAAAATACCACTAGGCCCAATTGTGTTCCATAATGAACGGATCTCATTGGATGAGATGTTGAAGTCCGCGTTGGCCGTGGTTCCTATCTCCTCAAACCCGAAGAGTGCACTCAACTTGTGAAAGCTCATATGGTAAATCGTGCGGTTCACAGTAAACTTGATGAACCAATGATCCGCATCATCTCTCGATTTCCCGTGCTTGTAGAACGTGGCGGTCAAAGAAGCCAAGAATTGGCAAGTGGCTACTTCATACGCGGGATATGCCATAGCGAAGAACTTCTCGAGGCCCATGTTTTTGTATATCTCTTGCACATCCTCGAGAATCCCAAGCTCGTTTAGAAGAGCATGATCCGGGTATCTAGTTGCTTTAAAGCCCACGCTTCTAAACTTCTTGTAAGCCTTCGCATAAGTTAGCGGCGTCGGCTTGGGCTTTGTAACCTTCTTCTTTGACATTATGACCCGGTCATCGCCACTACCGCTTCTACTCTCGCTATCGCTTTCTTCCACAACATTTTTCTTTCTTGATTTGACAACTCGCTTTCCCCGTGCTTTTTCTTTTTGAGCTTGACTTAAATCAGCTTTAGGAGCCATTGTTCCTATAAAAAGAACAAAACTCAAAGAGAAGTTAGCAAAGGTTGTGAAATTTTATTGAAATTTTCAAATAAACTCCAATTTCACAATTTTTGGCAATGATACATGATAATTTCGATTCATATGTATCAATCAAGACCAAGGCATGCCAATGCAAGTGATATCCTCTTTCATCAACCAATTCCACCAAAATTTTTGGAATTTTCGTCACTATTCATGCTTAAGAACCCTAAATCTCCAAAATCCAAAATTTTGTCATTAACTCAACAAATTAGTACCCAAATCCAACATCTTAATCATAGTCAAGCATAGCCCAAGCACATACAACCGATTTCTACTCTCAATTCAACAATCCCATGATTTCTAAACTTTTTGAAAATTTGCTTGTTCTTCATGGAAAAGAGAGATGGGATGGATTTTACCTTGAGTAATGAGAGAGAGAGTGCCGAAATTGTTGTTGGAATCACAAGGAATTCAAGAAATCAAGGTTGAAGAAATTTGAATCAATGAGAAAAAAATTTTGTAGAGAAGAAGAAGAATGTCGCGATGGAGGAGGAGAGAAAAGAAGAGAAAAATCGTGAGAGGGAGAGAGAGAAAAGAGAGAATCTCTTTGATTAATGAAATTCAACCCGGTTTAGTGGTCAAAATCGAAGCAAAACCGAGTCAAACCGTCACATAACCGGGTCAATGCACGAGTTGACTTACCTGGGATGATCGCATCGATGACCTGCGACCGATACACCCAACCGATATAACCACTGTTTTTTTCGATTTTTCCTGAAAAAATATCAGGCAGTGGTATCGGTACCAGGCCCACCGATGGAGTTTTAAGAATTCGACGGACAGTCCCATCGGTTTCCTGAGACCGATACCTCGCACCGATATGGCCACTTTTTTTTTCGATTTTTCCTGAACTTCCATCGGCCCCTGGTATCGGTACGAGGTCCACCGATGCCTTTTTATGAATTTGACGGACTGTCATATCGGTCCCCGGAAACCGATACCTCCGACCGATATAGGTGCAGGATTTTCAAAATTTTTCTTTCTCATCTTCAACCCGAAACCGAACCTAAGAAACCTGAAAACATGAAACATAAGCATAAAAAGGAGTGAGAAAAATTGAAATATGTACAAGGATAGTCATGGGAATGCCTCCCAAGAGCGCTTGTTTAAAGTCACTAAGCTTAACTTTGCAAATCCTTTTAGGCGTGGATGGAAAGAGTAGAATGACTCCACGGTGGCTCCTTGAGCTTGAGCTTGATCATCATCTCTTGAAGACCGGCTTGGCCTTTCTCTTTGAGGTCGTGATTGTTGGGTTCATTTTTGACAAGGTCGGGAGGTTGTTTCTCTTTGGTTTTTTTATCTCACAAGACTTTGGGGGTGAAGCTAAAACCATCTTCTCAACACTACCCATTTACTCCATTGTTTGAACTTGAACTTCTTCATTCTTATAAGCGATGGCACCACAGTACTTTGTGAAGTAAGGTTTGACGGGATAGAAAACTTTGTCATTCACATACTCGAGCACTACCCTCTTATTCGGGAAGTCTATGCTTGCACTGGTGGTGTTTAGGAAAGGTGTTCCAAGAAGAAGAGGTAGCTTGTGGTTTTTCTTCATCTTCATTACCAAGAAATCCGTTGGAATAAGACAATCTCCAATTTTGAGAGGATAATCTTCGATGATTCCAAGTGGGCATTTTGAAGAAGAATCTCCAAATGTGATTGAAGATGTGTAGTGTGTCATGCGCTTGATTCCAAGACTATTCACCATCTCGTAAGAGATCACATTCACGCTTGATCCAGAATCGCACAAGGCGTCATCAATATTCAAATGACCAAGGGAACAAGAGATGACAAATTTACCCGGATTTCCAAGCTTTGGAATCGATTTGGGCATGAGTGGAGGATGTGCATTGCAAGAAACTCCATTCTTCTCAACCTCCACTTGTATAGCAACTAGTGGCTCGTTCTTTGCAATTGGCTCATTACCGTCATCTTCAATGACCAACTCATTGACCCTTGAGGGAATATCTTCATCATTTGGACCATAGAGTAGGTCCATGAACTCTTCAATAGCATGTTCTTCCTCATCACTTGAAAGGATAGCGTTACAAAACTCCTTTGGGTTAGCCTCGGGTTTTCCTGGTAAGGTACCTTGAGGGCGTGACGATGAAGCAACTCCTCGTCCTTCGATTTGTTTGACCCTAGACGACAATGACTCAAATTTGGAGTTGAGATCATTGTAAGAACAGTC
>PKML01055785.1:153476-167918 GCA_002933935.1 Eutrema yunnanense | reverse complement strand
AAAGATAGAAACTTAAACAAGAATGCAAATTACGGTTTAAAGAAAGTTCTAAAAACGAATCCAAGGGTGAAGTATATGATTGTTGGTAACTTTAGTGGTTCACAATGATGTCAATAATCTCAAGTAATGCTAATCCTTAGACTATGATCCTTAAATTAGACTAATCCAATTCCTTGGTATTAATCCCTTTGCAAATTACTAAATCAAGAACAAATTTCCATTTGTGATTTAATAACTTTCAAGCATTAGAAACAAGATCATTTAATCAATAAGCACCTTAGACAACTATTTCCATAGGCTAAGAATGCAAATCCCTTGATTAGTTCATTGGGGAATTTCATCGAACACCTTCCGGGCGAGAAATTCCCTATGATCTAAATCAACTTGATCATGGATGATTTAGCATTAAACACACTAAACAAGGAAGGATCATTAATAATCAAAGCCCTAACATCATTGATTCACACTAAAATTACCTAAATCTACTTCACCCAAGAACCCTAGAAAACTACTCACAACACATGGTTTTCTCCACAAATCCCATAAAGGAAGTGTTGAGAATCATAAAAGATGATAAGAAAATAGATGGAAGAAATAATCCAACAAGAACTTGCATAAATCACTCAAGAATCTCTTAATCTCTCTCTCAAAACCTTAAACACGTTTTTGTTTAAGTCTAAAACAAGAGTTCTCTCCATAATTAGGCTTAATTGCTTAAGTAAATACAGGTCGGGTCGGGTCAACCCATCGGATTGAATTTTCAGCGGGTCGCATCGGCCTCCTGCAACCGATACATCCCACCGATGGAACTTCGGATTTCCAGAATTTCGCATCGGTCGGGTGTATCGGTGGGATGCCGGCCGATGGTCTTCTTGACGTCAATGCTGTGAGCTTCCATCGGTCTGCTCCTGCCCGATACAACGCACCGATATGATCCCTCGGATTTCCAGAACTTCCATCGGTCGGATGCATCGGTGGGAGGCTGACCGATGGACTTTTGCCTTCGTTCTTCGTTCTGCATCGGTCCCCTGCGACGAATGCCTCTGGCCGATATTGCCCCTTCGGATTTTTCTTCTCCTTTCGTTTGCCTTCTCCTTTCCACGGGTACGTTCCTCTCGGTATAAGGTCTTCCTCTAAACTCCATCAAGCACCTGAAAACACTTCAAATGCACCAAAACTCTCTAGGACCTATCTAAAATCTATTTACTTCTACTTATGAATGCAAAACTAAAGAAAAACTCTATGAAACTAAAAAATAAGGCACAAAAACTAGATGATATGCATGACAAAAAGAGTTAAAATATGCGAATATCAGTGATTTGGAGACAATTGATGATATTTGGAGAAATGGGCCGAAGTAGAATGCAAAGACCATCCAAGACGCTGGAAATATGTGACTGAAAGGAGACCCTCTGCTCTGAATCAGCTTTCTCAACCTTCATGGAAGATGTAGAGGAGTGAGTTAGCTGTCCAGGAGAGTTTGAATCAGCTCATTTGGACATTTGGTTGAGGAGTTATCGCGGATTTACAGAAGACGTCTCTGCCTGGCCGATGTAGAACGAATCCGAGAATGCATCGGTGCGTGGCATCGGTCCGATGCCGACCGATGGGAAGCTCACAATCGACGACAAGAATGGCATCGGTGAGCCAGACACCGATGCCACCGACCGATGGAAGTTCTGCGAAATCTGAGAGTGCATCGGTGAGTGGCATCGGGCTGTGGCCGACCGATGCAGCCAAAGTGACTCAAAGATCAGGACAAATGAAGACCTTCCCATGCCCAGTGTCATCTGAAGTCTTCATGAAAGTTGTAGCCAAGTGAGTTAGATAACTACAGGAGGTGGTTTCGGGTCATTCGGATACATGGTTCGTTAGGTATGGCCACTTTACTGAGAGTATGTTCGTCTGAACGAAGCCACCCGACATGCCTGAGAGACCTGGCTGGACGAATAGTCTCCAATCGGATTTAGCCTCGGTGGCCTTCACAAACGTTGTAGAGGAGTGCATCAGCGTTACACAGGAATTTGAATTGGGTTATTTGGACATATGGATAAGTAGATAAGAAGGATTTACTGAAGGTATATCCGTCTGGCCGAGAGAAGATGATACCGTCCAAAGAACCGGCGAAACGAAGGCCTTCCGATCTGATTCAGCCTCTCCGGTCTTCATAGAATTTGTAGAGAGAAGAGTTAACTGTATACAGAAGTTGGAGTGTTTTTAGGTGATTTGGAGACAATTGATGATATTTGGAGAAATGGGCCGAAGTAGAATGCAAAGACCATCCAAGACGCTGGAAATATGTGACTGAAAGGAGACCCTCTGCTCTGAATCAGCTTGCTCAACCTTCATAGAAGTTGTAGAGGAGTGAGTTAGCTCTCCAGGAGAGTTTGAATCAGCTCATGTGGACATTTGGTTGAGGAGTTATCGCGGATTTACAGAAGACGTCTCTGCCTGGCCGATGTAGAACGAATCCGAGAATGCATCGGTGCGTGGCATCGGTCCGATGCCGACCGATGGGAAGCTCACAATCGACGACAAGAATGGCATCGGTGAGCCAGACACCGATGCCACCGACCGATGGAAGTTCTGCGAAATCTGAGAGTGCATCGGTGCGTGGCATCGGGCTGTGGCCGACCGATGCAGCCTAAGTGACTCAAAGATCAGGCCAAATGAAGACCTTCCCATGCCCAGTGTAATCTTAAGTCTTCATAAAAGTTGTAGCCAAGTGAGTTAGCTGACTACAGGAGGTGGTTTCGGGTCATTCGGATATATGGTTCGTTAGATATAGCCACTTTACTGAGAGTATGTCCGTCTGAACGAAGCCACCCGATATGCCTAAAAGACCTGGCTGGACGAATGGTTTCCATTCGGATTTAGCCTCGCTGGCCTTCACAAAAGTTGTATCCATGCGTATTAGCTGTCTACAGGAGGTGGTTTGAGGCCATTCGGACATGTATCCCAGGAGATATCACGGTTTTAGCGAAGGTTCTACACAAGACCGGATTTGACCTATTTCGACCGGATCGGTACCCGGTTTGTCCCGGGTCGACCCGGTCCGCCCCCTTTCTCTATAAAACCCCTAAAAACCTAATTTTCATGTGAAGTTTCCTTTTCTCTAGAGTTGAGTTTTATCCCAAACTCTTTCTAATATGATTTTGGATGGATCTACATCATTCATGCCACTCTAGTGAAGGATTCTTCAACCTATCTATATATTATGTTTATTTAATCTTTGTTCTTTATCTTTATGTCTATTTTTCTCTTGTGTTCTTCATGTTCTTATGAGTTGACTTTTTTGTTGGATTTTGGATTTTGCTTGATTTGGATGGTTTGATGGTTGATTGTTAATGCTTAGGACTAGATAAACATTTGTTCTCATGTTAGGAGGGATCTTAATGCTAGAATCGAATTGACAACTCATTTCTAGAACTTAAGACATTTCTCGCCCGGAAGGTGTTCGATGAAATGTCTAGAAAACTTCTAAGCATGCAATTCAATTCTTAGCCAATGGAAATTGATGATTAAGGTGAATTGTTGACTTGTATGGACTAATGCTTAATGATTATGGAACATTTAGTTACGAACGGAAGTTCTTGATAACTAGATGATTTGTAAATGGATTAGTATCATGGAAGTGAACTAATCTACTTGTGTGATCCATGTCATAAGAATGAATGTGCATTGAATGTTTAGGCATCTTTAGTCAATGGTTGATTGATGATTAGATGATGATGATTTAGGTTGCATTTTGTTAGATCCTTCACTTAGGTTAATCTTAAAGCTATATTTGGATTGGGAGATCAAATCTAGAACTAAGGCATTTCACGCCCGGAAGGTGTTCGATGAAATGCTTGAACCAAGCCTTTTGTGAGCTTTGCATATCCTAGCCAACGGAAGTTGATGTTTAGGGTGTTTAGTGAACAATTGGAATTGTTTCTTTAATGCTTTTTGATTACTTAATCACAAATGGAAGTTTGCTCTTGATTAAGTAATTAACAAAGTGATTAATGCCATGGGAATGGATTAGTCATATTTATGAATCCCATGTTCTAGGATATTGTTTAATGCTTCCAAATGATTCATTGTTTGATTGTTACCCACCTCATTGATAGCTTAGTTCATGATCCAACATTGTAGTTGGTGACGAGGCTGGCGTGCGACAGTGAGAGAGAGAGGCCGGCGGAGAGCTCGAGGGAGAGAGATCAAGGCGCCGGTGAGGGAGAGCAAGGAGAGAGCAGCGAGAGAGAAGGAGAGAGAAGAGAGAGAGAGAGCAGCCGCACGAGAGAGAAAGAGAGAGAGAGAAGAGAAAAAAAATAATAGACTAGGGTTTATTTCCCTCGCTTTAGGTTTATATTCGGGTCTTATTCCGGTCAAACCCTAAAAAAATAACGTTTCTACATTTGATATGCGTTTTAAATTAAATAGCCTTAAGCTTAAGAACCCATCTTCTTCCTACACAATCCTCCATTGGTAGCGCTTCTATTCTTCAATCATGTGGCCGAGAAGCAAACCACATTTGCATTCTGTTTTCGTATCTTGAATCCCTTAGCAATCTTATGGAGCTAAACCGGTTTCGAATTTCCTTGTCAATAGCCTTTATCAACCTTGATGTCGGTTTTGGAGATGAGCCGTGCCGACGATTGTTTCGTTCTCTCCAAACTGTATAAATTGTCAACTGGAATAGAAATATGAAGATAAAACATTTCAGTCTGCACTGCTGAACTCACGAAAACAGAGTAACAATAACATTCCAGTCCGTAGAGAAATCTTGTTGAAGTATTCCTTGAGCCAGATATGTCCACACCTGTTTCGAGTAAGAACAAGCAAAAAACAGATGTTGACGCGATTCGAGGTGATGTTGACAGAGAACACAAGTCGTGGATATCTGCGAATTCCAGGCCTGCATTCGATCTCCCGTTGAAAGTCTGTTAAGTAGAGCATGTCAAGTATTAAATCCAAATTTCGGACAGTTGTGGGTAAACCAAATTCCCGATGACCAAGGGACCCGCGGTGAATCTATTCTGATCTGATCCCGTGTTGATCTGGTGTTGAAATTATTTTTGAATTTGTCCACCTTTGCTCGCCATAAAAACACATCCTCCTCCATTTCTCTATAGCGTCTTCTAGCAAGATCAATCTCATCTTCGACCCTGTTCAGGAGCAAGGTCTTGTGTCTTCGTCTACGATGTTTAAGAATAGCATCCTCTACCGTTGCCTCCAATCGCAGACCCAGATCTATTATCCCCCTCGCACCAATCTATGGTAAGAGAATGCCAAGCGATGACCAATTGTCATGCCAAAAGAAAGAGGACCGACCATTCCCTATATTCACTTTGAGAAACGGAATACCTTGATCTCTGCTTTTAAGGATTTGTTTCCACATCCACGAACCCGGTGAATAGCTGAGAGTTGAGGGAAGTATCCAGATTGGCGAATTCCTCATAAGATTTGCAGTGACCCATTGAACCCATAGAGACTTCTTTGCTGTGAGAATCCTCCAAAGAAGCTTCAGAATGCTTACTTCATTTGCTACACGCATACACTTCAATCATAATCCTCCTTCCTCCTTAGGGGCATAAACATCTTTCCATGAAATTTTTGCTTTTCTCGGATTGAGTTCGGGCCCCGACCAGAGAAACCCTGAACATATGCTCTCGATTTCGTCGATGCATCTTTTTGGGAGTCGGAAAGCTGACATCCAAAAGTTGGTGAGACTCGTTATAACCGAAGACAAGAGTTGTAATCGTCCTGCAAAGGATAAAGAGCGAGCAGTCCAGGAATTTATTCTGCTTCAAACTTTATCTATTAGAGGAGCATAATTCAGAGATCTCATTTTCTTCGTTAGCAATGGCAAACCGAGGTAACGAACAGGTAAGGAGCCGAACTCAAAGGCAAACCTCTGCGAGATATTTCCCCTTGTCTCCTCATTTACACCAGCTAGATAAGCTGTAGACTTCTCCAAACTTATCTTTAATCCCGACTTTTTTGAGAAATCATCGAATACACTGATTATCCCTTCCAAAGACCGTAAAGTTCCATCCGAGAAAACCATAATATCGTCTGCGAAGCAGAAATGAGTCAGACTTACGTTCGAGCACTTTGGGTGATAGCCAAACCTTCCTTGAATCACTGCTCTATCAAGCTGTTTTGATAGAACATTCATGCATATAACAAACATATAGGGAGATAGAAAGCAACCTTGTCGCAATCCTAGAGATTGCTTTAATTAACACTATATATTTTAATGATTTAAAACACTGGAAAATCTTTAGAACATAAGGTTGCAATTTTATCAGACCTACTCGAAACATAAACGTTTGACGCTTATGCTTGATTTAGAAATCATGCTTAAAACGCTACATTAATATTATGCTTAATCATCAAGTTTCTTTCGCGTACCTTGATACGTTATTTCATCTCAGAGTCCATATGACCATGAAACGCTGCCGTCCAAAGAGGATCTTGTGACGATGTGCTTGGAGTTTCTCAACGCCGACAAGGATACGACGGGACAACGATCGAGTGGGGAATCACAAATCCGAAGATTCAATCTCGGCTGTACGATGAGATTAAATCAACGCTGGAGGAGAAAGATGTGGCTTTTTAATTCGATTACTTGCAAGCCAAGGCTGACCAAATTTCCCATTCTTTTTTTGTCAAAATTTTTCCTTTTTTTTTGGTGTGAAAAATTATTATTCTTATTATAATAACAGTGTAAACCGAAGAGATTAAAATCAATTTGGTTTGTAAATTCAGCTATATAAATGTTAGACCAAATCTAAAACTTTCACTAAACCAGATTAATCTAACTTAAGATAACCGGTCTTGGTTTGATGTTCTTAATTACTTAATCAATCGCTGATATTTTCATTACCGTTGGTTTTGAGTAATTAGCTTTCAAAAAAGGAAAACATTTGTACTTAATCATCTAATTACCGATTAGGTGAAAAAAAGGAAAGAAACGAGAGTTCGTTTAAACCCTTTATATATTACATAGTAATCTCTTCTTCTCTGTGTGAAATTGAGAAAGAAACAATGGGAGGCAAGAAGAGGAAGATTTCGATAGAGAAGTTAGAGAATAAAGATTCACGATCGGTTGCTTTCTCCAAACGCCGTAAGGGTCTTTACAGTAAAACCTCCGAGCTCTGTCTTCTCTCCGGGGCACAAGTTGCTATCTTAGCGACTCCAATTTCTTCCAAATCCTACGTCTCCGTCTTCTCCTTTGGTCACTCCTCTGTCGACAGCGTCGTCTCTGCTTTCCTCGCGAATCAGCAGCCTCCTCATCAGGAGGGTCTAGGGTTAGGGTTTTGGTGGGAAGACGAGGGTCTTGCCAAATCGGAGGATACGAAGGAGTTGAGTGACGCGGTCGACTCAATTTCGAGGATGTTGCAAAATCTGAAGGGATTGCATTCAGCCGTTGTGGAAAAGCGCGAGGACAAGAAGAAGAAGAAGAAGAAGAAGAAGAAGAAGAAGAAGAAGAAAGATCTTGTTGTAAACGGAACTCATCAAGAACTTGATAGAGACCAAACCCTAAATCTTCAATCGACTTGTGCAAGTATCTGCATTCATGATGATCCACCTGCGAATATCGAGGAGAATCAGATCGTAGCGAGTTCTGATAACAAGCAAGAGCTGGATCTGGACCACATCATAGATTATGAGACGAATGGTGAAGGCTTAACGATGAATTTGGAGATGGATGATGTCTCAAAAAATCGAAATTCTTGCTCTGATTCTAAATCTGGTGAAGATAATAATCTCCAGGATCAGATCCTAGCGATTTCTGACAACAACAATAGCAATGCTTTGCCTGGAGACTTGTATGGGGGCAATGAAGAGCTGGATCTTGATCAAATCTTTGATTTTGTTGAAGATGGAGCAGACAGAGATTTGAATGAGGATAATATCCACTTCTCTGAGTATTTTAATGAGTTAGCCTCCATTGTTTCACTTTGAAAGTCTTCCCAAGATAACAAGACATTGTAGGCATTGGTTCGGTTTGGTTAGTTATGGTTAGAGATATTTCCTTACCGAAGTGTCCGGTTTGACTTCGATCAATTGTTCTATGCTTGGTTGGGTGGATGTTGATCGAACTCAAACTGGTTCAGTTTCGGCTTACCTTAATTTTTAGTCTGGAGTATGTTTTTTAATATTTTATCATCTTATGGCTTATCTTATCTGTAATTCTTTCGTAATCTAACCAAATATTTTCGTGTCTAACCAAAAAACAATCTTTGAATCAATGAATTACATCTGTTTGATACAAATGGAAAAGAAAAAAAAACACACTTTTTGCAGGAAAATGGTAAGAAACAGAGTTTAAAGTGATTTAGCAGAATTCACACTGTTATTATTACTATAAAAACCAAACCAAATTGGACAACAACTTTGTAATATAAGTAGACATTTTTTTGCATATTAAGGGGAAGGTTTCATTTCGGCTTTAATGGCGGCAACAAGGTGATCATAAGCTTGACCCCAAGCAGCTTTCATCTCCGGTGACCACATCTCAGGCACCGCCTCCTTTATAGTCTCCAACAATGCATACTTCGCCACCTGCAATTATATCATTTTTACTTTGGTTTTAGTTAAAAGTATTAATACAGAACACTTAAGATATGGCTAAGGCTAACCTCAAAGTGTTCATCAACGACGCCGTATTTAGAATGATTGGCTCCAAGTCTCTTCAAAGTTGTCTCCTTCACTGTAACTTCCCCTGTTTTTCTCAGTTGTGCTGCTGATTCACAACACTGATCAACCCAAAACTCCAAGTTTTTAGTTTAAACATAAAAATCAAGAATCCAGAAATAAAGTATTGAGATTTTCTATATATTGATTAAGTTACCATGACAAAAACAGTCATGCCATGAGGCTTGAGCTTTGGGTTTTGCTCAGCAGGAATTGGTGAGTCTTTCAAAAACGAGAACATCTTCTTCGTTGTTGGTGCAATCTCAAAGATCCTAATATTTTAAAAAATCTGCTTCATATCTCAAAAATTACAAATAGAGAAAAAAGAATCAATCAATGCTTACTTGATGAAGAGTTTGAGACCCAATTCAGCTGAATTTTTCTTCATGATACTCCATGACTTCACCACAAGAGCCTCTTGCTCTTCTGTAAACACAATCTTTCCCTCACTCTCCATATATTTCAGAACCTGAATGATTAATATACAATTTTTTTTTCTCTTTGTGATCTTACTCCAATTAGAAAAGATGTCTCATGTATATATATAGTTTTTGATAATGACCCTTTTGTGTTATCCAAGAGACAGTTAGTGTTAAAGTTGTCTGGTAAGAAAATGAAAACCATGTGCTAGTATACTGTAATGGAACATGGTTTTCTAATGGATGAGTTACATTTGTTTGACCATTGTTTTGTCAAATTGCAATAAAAAGCTTTATCTCTATTTTACTGATTAAGATATTTGCCTTACCAGTCAAGTGGTGCAAGTTGTGATCAAATACTGCAAACGGATCTCTCTTTGCTCACACAGATACTTTGTTGAGAAGCATAAGCAAGAACAAAACTTTTGGGAGTTATCTCGTGGCTTCACATCTAAGAGATAAAAAGGTTGAAACTTTACACACGGAATTCAGGCAATGAAGATTACAGGGAAAGGGCGTTTTGCGTTTTGTGGATTCAACCGTATCCGTAAGTTACATCGCGTTTCGCAACCACCGAGTCAAAGGGTATTTCGACTCTTTCCTTGACAAGGCATCGTGCTTCACCGTCTTCAATCACGAGAACTTTCCCCGGCGGGCATTGATTCGGTGTTTTCTTCCCTCGTTGCGGGAGAAATCCCACAAGTTTCAAGGACGCGCCGCCTCTTTTCCTCATCTCTGGACCATATCCAGAAGCAGATAAGATGGAAATCACGCCGATGATTGGAAGCATGATCTTTGCAACAGAGCCTAAGAATCGAATAACCCCATGATTTGAGCCTCCAGGTTCTCCCTCGGGACTTATCACCTCTCTCTCGTTTCTCGCATTTCCTGAACCGAACCCATTTGCATCCGATTTCTGCTTTGAGGGTAAGTGAGGTAGGTAGCCATTGTTATCTAAACCGAGGGAAAGAGGAGGATGGACAGGGTAGGGAGGAAGAAGAAGATCGTTTTCATAGTCGACTCTTTCGCCAGCAAAAGTCGAAGCCTCGCGTAGTACTTCGAATTCTTTCCCTTTGTACTCCTTGAGCTTCTCAAGCAACATCTTCCTGCTGTAATCAATCTCAGAGAGAGCCACCTGCTTCTCATATTGTTGTCTTTGCCGTAGATTCTGGTTATTACAAGAAAACCAATACCATGAGAGATCTTATTACCACATCAACTGAGTATAACAAAAAAACATTGAAACCAACAGCAAAATCGCAGAAATTCAGACATTCTCGACTAAAATTGAAGCAATTCAGACTCAATTTCAGTTAAAAGCACAAGACTTTCAATGTTCAGTCCTCAAGAGAAACTCCAGAACAATCACTAATATAGATCAATAGAAGAAGATGAAATCTAGGGTTTCGAACCTGTAAAGCAGCAAGCTGAGACTCGAGAGATTCGAGAGCATCACGTATACGCAGAAGCCGTTCAGCTTCTTCTTCTTCCTCTACATCGCCAGAGCTGATTGAGTCAAAATCCTTCTCTTGATTCCCAATAATCTCATTCTTCTTCCCTTCTCCCGGAGAACGGTCATCGTTTCCGCCGCCGTCTTCGCTGACGGCGGTGCTGGAGCTATCGATACAGTCGCTGATCTTGAGCCTGAGCTCGGTGGCTCTGGCTAAAATTAACCCAATCCCTTCTTCGTCTTCCATCTTCAGCGATTGCAAAAAGAGTGAAGGAAAATTTGGGGCTAGGGTTAGGGTTTTTGTGAAGGGAAGAGACAAGTTTAATTTGGAGTGGTCGAGTGATTGTGGTTGGCAAATACTCAGATTTCAGATTTTTTCAGATTTCTTTCTGCTGCTACTGCTTTCCCGGTTTTAATCAACGGCCACAATAATTCAACATTTTTTAATCTTTTTTTTTTCCAACAATTTATGAAAAGAAAAATAACAAAAGGGAAATTGAAGAAGCCAATTTTTTTTTTACACACAAAGATGACAAAACCTTTCATTCTACATAAATTATAAAAGAAATTGAAATTCATCTCGATTTTTTAAGCCAATTAAAACATCTCGATTTTTTTTGAAAAAGCTATGTTTTAGAAAATGATTTTTTAAGTGAAATTCTCAATAGTATCCCCTTATTTATTTTTTAAAAGATAGTTTATAATAAATATGTAATTAGACAAGTACGGTCAGAAAAAGTGTTCCTACAAAAAAAATTCTTCGCCCTAGAAGTTTCTACCTAAACCCGACAACCGAGGCAGCCGTCGTCGCATTTCTTCGAGGAATGATGAGTCTTCTACACCGCCGTTCTTCAGTCCGTTTCTCAACGCACCGTCTCTCTCTCGGGTCATCTCGTGACCGTTCCTAGCTTTTCGCCGGAATTCTCGTGTCGCCGGCGAGATCTATTTCCCACTCTTCTTTTCCTCCATGGCCTCCGAGAATGCTTCACTGTCTGCAACTCTTCGTCCAACTTTCTCGCCGCCGATTTCAACAGATCCAAGCGCGAGTCTCTCTCACATTTGGGTGTTGATCCTTTCAGCACCGCCAGACCCTCCTAAGCCACCGGTGCCTCTAGATCCGCCTTCTCCTTCTAAATCTCGAAGTTTGTTCACCGTTTACTTCAGTCCTCGCTCACGGCCACTCGACCACTCTCATCTGCCGGATCTACTCGACCACTCTCATCCGCCGGATCTACTCGACCACTCTCATCCGCTGCCCTCCAAGCTCTTCCACTGCCTGTTTCCACGCTCTGTCCTCGTGATGAGCCAAAGCTCGTGTCTCGTCGCCTTCCGTTCTGAGAGAAGTCTCGATGACTTGACCAAATTGGGTCGGGGCCAAGAATCTAACATGATGGGCTTTTCCTTGTTGAAATGCCCGCTAAGAAGAAGTACAATAGATCTTTCCAAAGCCAAATTTAGCTCGGGCTTGTACCTTCCCGCACCTTCTTCCATGTAGGAGAGTCATTTTTACCACCATCTTCTTTCGAGGAGAGAACTTTACCTCCGCCTGCCTTTTCTATGAGAGGATAATTTTCCTCAGTTTCAAAGATGAGAAGAGAACTTTTTCCGGTTTCAAAACCGAGGATATATTTTATTTCCTTGACCAATTTGCTATCTTGTGTAGCAGTCTTCACGAGACCAGAAGATGCAATGGGTTTTGTCTCGCCGAAATTCAGAGGTATGAACAATCTTCCAACGTCACAAATTAAGGTGACTAAGCTAGTTCTTTCCGGCCTAGCCGTGAATTTTATGCCGACGCATCAAGGTTGCTTCCTAGATTCGCTGTCGCAAACTTATGATGATTCTTCATCCTTATCTTTTATTGTCTTCTTGTTTTATTATATTAAGTAAAAACATTTTAGAATTTTTATTTTCTGATGTAATCGCAAAGTTTGAATGAATAAAAAAAAATATTTACACACCAAAAAAAAAGACAAGTCCGGTCCAAACCAAGTAAAAATCACAAAAAGGTAACATACAAATATATTTCATGAAAAGGAAAAAAAAAATTGTTTTGAGAACTACCCTATCTACAATTTTTTTATCCCCAATCCTAACTTAGTTTTTTTTTTCCAGATTGGACAAGTTCCGGCAAATTGTCACCAAAAAGCTTTGGGTTGCAACTAGGGATGTAAATATGGGCTCAAACACACAGGGTTAGCCCGGTCCTGTATAAAAAAATTAAGCTCTAAACCTTGTATTTTATAATAGGGATAAAAAGGACCAAATTTATAGGGTTTAGTTTTTTACAGTGCTAAGTTTTTAACCTAATAATTTTTAATAAAAACCTAAACAACACCAAAATCAAATGTGTAAACCAAAATAATTTTTTTCCGCCAAAAAGGTGATTTCGCATTTTCCCGCCAAAACCGTAAAATCCCGTTTTCCCGCCACAAATGTAAAATTCCACATTCCCGCCAAAAACGTAAAATCTCGTATTCCCGCCAAAAACGTAAAACTCCGCTTTCCCGTCAAAAATGTAAAATCCCGTTTTCCCGCAAAAAACGTAAAATCCCGTTTTCGCGCAAAAAACATAAAATCCCGTTTTCGCGCCAAAAACGTAAAATTTCGCTTTCTCGTCAAAAACGTAAAATCCCGTTTTCCTGCCAAAAACCACGTTTTGGCGGGAAAACGGAATTTTACGTTTTTGGCAGAAAAACGGTATTTTACATTTTTAGCGGGAAAATCGAATTTTACATTTTTAGCGAGAAAATGCGAAATCACGTTTTTGGCGAAAAAATGATTTTTGGTGTTGTTTAGGTTTTTATTAAAAATTATTGGTTTAAAAAGTTAGCCCTGTAAATTCGACCTTTTTTAACCCTATTATAAAATATAGGATTTATGCCTTAATTTTTTTATACAGAGTCGGGCTAACCCTGTGAGTTTGAGCCCATATTTACATCTCTAGTTACAACCATACCAACTTGCAGAATTCAACTGTTGGTATAGCCCGTAGAAGCATGAACATTATCATCGTCCTATAAACAGTCCCATACTGTCTTAAATAGACTTGTGACGATAAAACATAAGAGTTGACATATGGACAAAAGAGTCATATCATAAATTAGGAACGATCCACCTCAAAGGCAAATCACTACATGGGTTAAAAAATTTACACCTTTAGACGTTGAGAGAAGCCCGAGTTCAAATGCTGCTTCAAAGCCATTTACATAAAACTCCCAAAAAATTATGATCCATTTCCGAAAACCGATTAAAAATTTGTAAGAGAAGATAAGCAGACTGACCCTTTTTTTTCTTTCTCAGAACCGGGAAGGGTCAGGTCAGTGAAAGTAAAAGAGAAAATAAAGCAGAGGGGTTCGAGTTAAGAGCTGTACATATCCGGGTAGAGCGCATGATTTGGACAAAAAGGGTGTTATTGGGAAGAGGAGAATAAGGATGAGTTCATTTCTGCTCGATGACTTCCGCTGGCAAGTTTAAATACAGTAAGGTGGTTTGGCTATTTCTGAAACTTCCGTCTTTTCTGGGACGTTTCCTCGAAGAGCAACTTGTGTCTTCCGAGTTCCATCCTGTATTAAAAAGTTGGTACTTGGTGTGTTAGTAACTCTATCAGACAATTTGCTTTGTAAAATAACCGGGAACTATAAAAGAGAAGGTAAATGTCCAACAAAATACCAAATGATGTGAAGTTTCAAGATTTACCGCTTGTACCACAATTTGAAGGTTGGCATATCTCACCAACAGCTTCCTTGGAATTCCGGGAACTATAAAAGTCGGATGCTCGTTCTATCCCATTTGATCTGTATGGAGCAATGTTGTGGATGCCAAGTTGCAGAGAACCCAGCAAGTCATTTTCAATGCATTCATACCTGCAAAACCAAATTTCTT
>PKML01055785.1:90502-133595 GCA_002933935.1 Eutrema yunnanense | reverse complement strand
AACTATTCAAGAGATTTATGTTCCTAGCCTAAGGGATTAGTTGTCTAGGGTGTATTTTGGTTGATCTTGTTTATATTCTTAATGCTTGCTAATCATTGATCCACAAATGAGAGTTTGCTAATGGATTGAGTGGTTAGCATAGTGATTAGTTGCTTGAAAGAGAATTAATCAAGATTAGTGATCTTAACCTAAGGATTAGCATTGATTGTGTGTATTAGTATCATTAGTTAATTGTCTTGATGATTAGATGATGATGATTTAGGTTGATTCTTGTTGGATCCTTCACTTAGGTTGGTTCTTAATGCTAGATTTGATAAGATAAACCATAGTTTAGAACTACACCTAGATTAGGTAACTCTAGTTGGCGTGACAAACCAATCTAGAGCTACACCTTAGGATTTATGGTCTCATCCCATGCATTAGGGAGAGATTCGAGTAAACGGTGTTAGTGCTAGATTAGGTTTATCCATTCGAGTCTTGAACTTTGGCATTGCACTCCTACCGGAGTTTAAATGAATTGCTTGAACAAAACCTTTTGTGAGCTTTTCATGCCTAGCCAATGAGAGTTGATGTCTAGGGTGATTAGTGAACTAAGTAGGATTAGAGATTAATGCTTGTTAATCATCTTATCACAAACGATGGTTTTTCTTGATTTGGTGATTAACAAAGTGATTAATGCCACGACGGTGGATTAGTCATAATTGTGAATTCCATGTTCTAGGATAGTGTTTAATGCTTCCAAATGATTCATTGTTTGATCTATATCCATCTCATTGATAGCTTAGTTCATGATCCACATTTCTATCTTTGTTTTCTTTCTTGCATTTCATTTTCTTTCTTTCAAAATATAAAACACCAAAAACATTGCTCTAGCTTAGGAAGTTTCATGCATTCCTAGTGTATTGATCTTAACCTCTTCGGTTCGATCCTCAATTACTACAATGATATGAGTGGGCTTGAGGTATTGATAACGACCTAAAAAGTCTATCTATCAATTGGCGCCGTTGCCGGGGAGGTTTAGCATTGATCATTAGGATTTTGATTCTTCTTGAGACTAGAGCTTTTTATTTTCTTTTGTTGCTAATCTTTTCACTTTTCTTGTGATTTTCACGAAGGGAGTGACAATGAGGAAGCAACCGTCAAGCTAGTGACGTTAAACGCGCCCTTGGGGACCTCCCCAAGCCTATCCGTTGTCGAGCTTGAGACACAAAACAAGCAATCAATAAGGATCTTTTGGGTTCAAGGTCGTGGCATGTCTCGTTGGTGGTGATGTCCCAAGCTCTTCCTCCATCTCCATTCACCTAGTCTCACTCCTCATTTGGATTGACAATGAGGAAGCAACCGTCAAGCTAGTGACGTTAAACGCACCCTTGGGGACCTCCCCAAGCCTATCCGTTGTCGAGCTTGAGACACAAAACAAGCAATCAATAAGGATCTTTTGGGTTCAAGGTCGTGGCATGTCTCGTTGGTGGTGATGTCCCAAGCTCTTCCTCCATCTCCATTCACCTAGTATCACTCCTCATTTGTAAGTACTTCTTTCCGTTTTAGTCTCTTTGCATTTTTATCTTTCGTTTTTTTGGTCTCTCTCTTGAACTTCTTTCACACCAAGACGTTGTGATCTAAGTTTGGGGGAGGGGCCGGTGTCTAATCATGTGTTTTGTGATCTTATTTTCTCTTTTGCACTTGAGTCTCATGCATATCATGCATTTTCAACAAATTTGAAAATTTATTAGAACATTTAGGATTGCATATTCACTTGTAGATGGTGTCTAGTTTACATTTTAGCGTGCATTTGCATAAGCATGGAGTAATGACAACCATGAAAGTAGCTTAATTTAGCAATTGGTTCAACGCCCAAGTTATTAGTTGTTTGATGCATTGAAGTTGAATCCGAAATCAAGGACGAACCATTTGTTAGAGCGCATGCATCATTGCCTTTCTTCGATTGAAGCAAGATTGAATTGAACCTAGCTTCATCTAAGTGATAACCATAATTTGACATGTAATTATTGTGCTTATGCAAACTTAAATGAACTCGTAGATCACATATACATATTTGGACATTCTTATTCCTTTTACCACTCTTGCTTGTCCAAATAGCCAAATCCCATCTTTGGATTGGTTTCCCTACCATGACAATTACCTTCTTTCTAGCCCATGGTCCTTCGTGTGTGTCTTGTGAGGCCTTATTTGGAATGAACTTGACAAAAAGTGTTAGGTTTAGGACGACAAGGAAGCACTCTTTAGTAGATTTAGCTCAATCATCAAGGGGCTAATCTAGGAATAGGCTAGTTAGGATGGCGGTTCTTGATTCAATTTTGGGGGAAACGGGTTTAGACTTAGTAAATGGCATGATTGGAATGGATTGTGGAATGGAAAGAATGACAAGGAGTATGGAAAAGGGGGTCGAATTTGTCAAATGGTTTGTGCAAAGATCATAAGTCTAGCTCTAAGATTAAGATAGCCTCAAAATATACAAAGAAAAAGAAGAAGGCCAAAATGGCCAAAGCATCAAAAGAATGAGAAGAGGCGGGAACCAAAAAAGGAAGAAAGAAGAGCTAGATAACAACAAAGAAGCACCAAACCATGAAGAACACGGAAGAAGAAGTGATCCCCAATTGAGAAGAAAGTGAAGTGAAGAGACAAGAAGGATGTGAGGGTTCAAAAAGGCAAAATGCCTCATGATAAAAGGGTAGCTTAAGTTATGGGCACAACATGTTAGAGGCTTTAGGTTAGAAACACTCTAGGCATTCGGGTAGACGAGAGTTTTTCCTTGTATGCATAGATTGTCTTTTACCTTTAGCATTTTGTCAAAGTTTGCTCGTTCATTGAGAGATCCTTGTATTTGAGTGCCCTTGCGTATTGATGAGATCACTTTCATCTCACAACCGGTCCTTTAGCCAAGCGGTTTCATTTGGTTTTGCATAAGCACCATTCACGGATAAAACCATTAATAAATGTTAAGAGGCTAGAGAATAGAATGGTTTGTCTAGGTTGAAGTTTGGCTTGTTGCATGTTGAGAAGGAAATGGCTATCTCCTTTTGAGTAGACAACTTTGGTGCATCATAGAACTAGTAACTTGGACGTTGAGTGCGATTGTTTCTTTTGCTTCTTATAGGTTTGAGCTCCTATTGCATTACATTGCATCTCTCATTCTTGATCTTGTTTGCTTGAGGACAAGCAAAGGTTTAAGTTTGGGGGAATTAATATTCATGCATTTTACATGTTTAAGCATATATTTTACTTAAGAGTTTTGTGTCATTTGCATGCATAATCACGGTTTTGTCTTGCATTTAAGTCTCATTTAGAGTTTAGGACATTTGCATTAGGTCCTAGTGGGTCTTTAGGCATTTTGGAGTCATTACTAGGTGCTTTTGGAGGAGATTCGTCACCCGAGGAAAGGAGACAGAGATCACACCGAGCATCGATCGATACCAGGTGTGACACCGAGTATCGATCGATACAGAGGTTACACCGATGCCACTACTCGGTGTCACAGCTCGGTATTGCCGCAGGGAGAACCCGGGGGGAAATGACCTTAACACGGAGCAAAGATACCGAGGAGTGACCTCGGTATCGACTGAAGCAGCATCGATCGATACCAAGATCAGCACCAGGTATCGATCGACACCGAGGGGCAATACCGATGCTCCTGCTCGGTACCACAGCTCGGTATTGCCACAGGAAGATCCCGGGGGAAAATGGCCCTTAACACGGAGCTGTGATACCGAGGACACTCCTCGGTATCACTGAAGAACAAGCCCGATACCGAGGGTATCGATCGATACCAAGCCTAATTTATCCATTTAAAACCGGGTCGGTACCCGGTTTGTCCCTGGTCGACCCGGTTCGCCCATTTTCATTTATAAACCCAAAAACCCTAATTTTCATTGTAAGCTTTCTTTTCCCTAGAGTTGGGTTTATCCCAAACTCTTCTTATGATTTTGAGAGGATTTTAATTGTTCTTCATACAAATGCCACTCTAGAGAAGATTTCTTCACCCTTATCTTTATATTAATGCATCTTCTTTATCTTTATGTCTTCTTCTGTTTTGTTCTTCATATTTAGGCCTTAGGCCCCTTTTGTTGGATCTTAGATTTAGCTTGATTTTTGATGGCTTGATGATTGATTTGTGATGCTTATGTTCTTAATCATTGCATTCCTTTCTTGTTTAGTGTTCCTAATGCTAGATCTAGCTTGAGAAAGTAGATCTAGATCACAAGGCATTTCATGAACACCAAGTGTTTGATGAAATGCCAAGACCAAACTAGACAAGAGATTTATGTTCCTAGCCTAAGGGATTAGTTGTCTAGGGTGTATTTTGGTTGATCTTGTTTATATTCTTAATGCTTGCTAATCATTGATCCACAAATGAGAGTTTGCTAATGGATTGAGTGGTTAGCATAGTGATTAGTTGCTTGAAAGAGAATTAATCAAAATTAGTGATCTTAACCTAAGGATTAGCATTGATTGTGTGTATTAGTATCATTAGTTAATTGTCTTGATGATTAGATGATAATGATTTAGGTTGATTCTTGTTGGATCCTTCACTTAGGTTGGTTCTTAATGCTAGATTTGATAAGATAAACCATAGTTTAGAACTACACCTAGATTAGGTAACTCTAGTTAACCAATCTAGAGCTACACCTTAGGATTTATGGTCTCATCCCATGCATTAGGGAGAGATTCGAGTAAACGGTGTTAGTGCTAGATTAGGTTTATCCATTCGAGTCTTGAATTTAGGCATTTCACTCCTAACCGGAGTTTAAATGAATTGCTTGAACAAAACCTTTTGTGAGCTTTTCATGCCTAGCCAATGAGAGTTGATGTCTAGGGTGATTAGTAAACTAAGTGGGATTGGAGATTAATGCTTGTTAATCATCTTATCACAAACGATGGTTTGTTCTTGATTTGGTGATTAGCAAAGTGATTAGTGCCACGACGGTGGATGAGTCATAATTGTGAATTCCATGTTCTAGGATAGTGTTTAATGCTTCCAAATGATTCATTGTTTGATCGTTATCCATCTCATTGATAGCTTAGTTCATGATCCACATTTCTATCTTTGTTTTCTTTCTTGCATTTGTTTCTTTAGTTTAAAATATATAAAACACCAAAAACATTGCTCTAGCTTAGGAAGATTCATGTATTCCTAGTGTATTGATCTTAACCTCTTCGGTTCGATCCTCAAATACTACAATGATATGAGTGGATTTGAGGTATTGATTTAAAGACCTAAAAAAGTCTATCTGTCAATAATTGATTAGGCACGACAATGCGATTAATTACCTGATAGAACCTAGGTGAGCAAATTGATTATTCGCAAAGAGATTTGGTTTAATTGATTTGTGAACATATCAAACCTAATATTAAAGCTGATTTAGACTTTAGGATTCGCAAAGAGATTTGGAATTCTTAGGATTTAGATTTAGATAATTCTCGCAACGACAGTTGGTTAATTATACCTTAGTGATTTGAGTTCAAGAACTGCGATAAATCTGAATCCTGCTAGTTAGTTTATCTGCATTCATTGATTTCCTGAGAAAAACCCTGGGCCTATATTTTCCCAATTGAATTACAACTCCTTTAATTTCTGCATTGCTTTTAATTACATCTGTTTAGCTTAGCTTAATTCTCAACTATACAATCTATTGTGCATCTCTGTGAGTCTTTGTGGTTCGACCCCTAGCTATATTACAACTACTGCTTTAGTACTGTTAGGGTATTAATTTGAGCATATCAAATTTGGCGCCGTTGCGGGGACTCAATTTCGCCTTTAGATTTTAGCTGTCGAGTTTCGACTAAGTCCGTCAGTATCGATCGATACTCACTAGTATCGGTCGATACTTCGACGATTTCTTTGTTGATATCGATCGATACCCTCCAGTATCGATCGATACTCAACGTATTTTTTTTTTTGGTTACTTACGTGCCTTGTCTAGTGTTTTGTTTGCAGGTGTATGCCAGTTCGTGAAACCAGAAGCAACAAGAGCACTCAGCTAGTTGGACTGTCATTGGAACAGCTAGCGCTTGTGGAACGCACAAACACAAAGACCAAGCAAACATCAGGGATGAACAACCCAGTGGTTTTAAGAGCTGATGAAGCTGGAGTTCTGAGAGACCAAGAGGGTCAAGTGTGCAATGAGAGAGGGCAGCGACTTGATGAGGCTGTAAACGTCGTTGTCCCTGCTGCTGTTATTGAGATTGTCGCGCCAGCTGGGCGCGCCAACGTTGGGAATGCTGCAGGTGATCGAGGTAGAACACTTGCTGAGCACAACAGACCTGATCAATTCTATGCCAATCGATCTGCGATTCGCATCCTAACTTTTCAGAGGAACGACTTCGAGCTGAAACATGCGTACTATGCTCTCGTGAGTCAGAGTCCTTTCCATGGCCTACCTCATGGCATCCCATGGATCATATCGAGAGGTTCGAGGATTTGGTCACTGGTATGAAGTACAATGGAGTGCCCAATGAGTTCCTCTTCTGCAAACTTTTCCCATACTCTCTTGGTGGGGATGCTGCTTATTGGCTGAAGCAGTTAGCTCCTGATTCTCTAACTACATGGCATGAGACGAAGAAAGCATTCCTGTGCAACTTCTACGATGATGCGAGATCTGAAGAGCTCAGGAACAAGATCTCTCAATTTTCTCAAGGTCCAACAGAGGCACTCAAGGCTGCTTGGATTCGCTTTAAGTCTTATCAGAGAGATTGTCCGCACCATGGGTTCAATCAGGTTCAGCTGCTGGGCACATTTTACAGAGGGATCGATTGGAGGTACCAGATGGCTCTAGATACTGGGAGTAATGGGAATTTCAACACCAGATATCCAGATGATGCAGTTGTGCTAATTGAGAACTTGGCGTCTAGTAATAGCACCAAGAATGCTGATTTCGAGAGGAAGAAGCAGGCTGGAGGAATTGATGCATCGCAGATTGCTGAAGTTCAAGCCAAACTGGATTTCCTGATCGGGAAGAATCAGAAAGCGGTCCACTTTGCTGCTGAGAATGAAGTAGAAGATGTTAACTATGTTGGTGGTTATGGATTTCAGGGTCAGCAATTTGGGTACAACAACAACCGGAACTTCAGCAACAACACTCGAAATTACGGGAACTTTTCGTACCAGCCCATCCCTCCAAAGTCCACAGACAATAAGATGGAATCCATGCTTGAGCAGATTCTTCAGGGACAGCAGAAATTGCAAGTGGATTTCAATGGGAAGCTTGACCATCTGTACACTGATCTGAATGGGAAAATCGAGGCTCTCAATACCAATCACAGGATGCTGGAAACGCAAGTGGCTCAGTCTGCAGCAACTGCCAAGGGAAAGACAGTTCATTCACACAACGCACACGTCAATGCCATCACCTCAAGTGCAGAAAATTTCGATGAGGATCCTGAAATCGCTAGGGCATCGATCGATACCCCCAAGTGTCGATCGATGCCGGTTACAATTCTGAAACGGGATACTTCCAAAACCCGTATATCGATCGATACCCCATTGGTATCGATCGATACTGAGGCGATTTCTGAGGAGACGGGTGAGATTTCGACTGTGGTTCCTAAGGTAGTTGCAGAACGAGTCTATATACCCAGGATGCCTTATCCTATGCCTCGTATTATGACACGGGAGGAATGGGAGGTCGCTAGATGTAAGGCTTTGCTGGATAAGCAGAATGTGGAGCTTCCTTCTGATGATGATAATTCTGACAGGGATGATTCAAGAACAAGAGTATCGATCGATACCCTACTTGGTATCGATCGATACCCTTCGCAGAACGAGCCAGAAACTGTGAAAACACCTAAGGTGATCGGAGAAAGAGTTCGCAAGTCCAAGAAGCTGAATCCTATTCCTAAACACCTCAGAGATCCTATCACTCCAAAGCAGCTGCGTGGCTTTGAGAAGAGGGTACGAAGGATTCCCCACTCGTACACTTTTGAAGAAGCTCTAGAGGACTGGCTTCTGCTGAGTCACTTCAAGGATTGCAGAGAAACTGAGGAAGAGATCAAGGCACTCTTCATTAAGGCCAGAGGTACACCTCCACTGAGACAGTTGACTAAAAGGGAAGACCCAAGGATCTTCTCAGTTCCATGCTTTATCTCTAGAGTTGAATTCAAAGAGTCTCTCGTTGACTCAGGAGCCTGCGTCAATGTCATGTCCAGGGCAATTGCAGAGAGATTGGGAGCTGATATTCAACCTCCAAAGACATCTATCACGTTCGCGAACGATTCCACCTCTCTTCCATATGGGGCGATTGCTAATTTGATGATCACAATAGGAGATTGCCTGGTTCCTACTGATTTTCAGGTTGTAGAGATGAATGCAAAATCTCGTACACAGTTGATTCACGGAAGACCGTTCATGGCTACAGTTGGTGCGATTATGGACACACCCAGCAAGCACATCTGATTCTCATACATTAACAAGGAGGTGTACTACAAAGCCATCCCTAGAGGAACTCTCGGACGTGTCTCTTGCATCGATATTGTAATAGGAGCGACATTGATATCATATCCTTTGGAAGAGCCTCCTGACGTACCAACTGTCACAGACGTTTCAGCTGAACAGCCCAACATTCCCAAAGAAGTTGCCAAGAAGGCTAATGCAACAACAAAGAAGAAGACCAAGAGCAAAAAGGTCGAGAATCCTCATGTCACTTTGATACCTCAGAAGAGTGATGGGAATTCGATTGAGTATAAGGTCAAGTGCAAAGGAGCCTCGAAGCCATTCTCTAAGGCTATAATTCTTCTTACTTCGGAGCTGAAAGAGAAAGGACAGGAGTTTGTGGACAACATGATGAGCAGAACTCTGACGCTAGCAATGTCAAGTTGTGGAGCCTGTTTTGATGCAAGCTCTCACTCTTATCCAGCCTGAATGGCGTTACAGTCAAGCTATTGACGTTAAACGAGCGCTTGGTGGGAGGCAACCCACTGGTGAGTCTTTTATTTCTTTTATTTTTAATTTTTGTGTCTTGAGTGAATCAGATTGGAGCAAACGAGGAGAAGCTGAACTGGCCTTGACGAAATCGCCAGGGTATCGATCTATACCCTGTTGGTATCGGTCGATACCCTGTGGGCAATGATGAAATTCTGTGTCGACTTAAGCCTATATCGATCGATACAGGCTGTGTGTCGGTCGATACTCAATGTTCCAGCAAGGTAACTTCCTGTTTTTCCCAATTTTATCCTGATCTTTTGTTTTATTTCACTGACTATAGGCTAGATAACACGGGGGACAGTATTGTTTAAGTCTGGGGGAGGTGTCTGCTGACATTGTGTTTGTTTTTCTTAGAGTCAGTCGTTTTATTGAGTCAAAATTATTTTATTGAGTCAAAACTTGTTGGAGATAATGATCCTGTGCTTGAACCTATTGATTTGATTTTGTTTTTGAGTGCACAGTGTTACATGATCAGTTCTAGATCGACTAATGAAAAATCCAAAGACTGACCAGTTGACTAGAAAACATCCATGTTTCCAGCAGAGTTCTTCTGAAACCTGAGCCAACTTTTGCACTTCATCGATATGGTTAGTGTTCATAGAGCTTGATACATCATTCATATCTGATAAAGGAATCCATGTGTTTAGAGTTATGGTATCTCTCTCCCCTGTTATAAGTTGATAAATAAGAGCATAAAAGATGAAATGATTTTCTTCTGAGTAGAGGGTTAGGAAAATTTCCAGCGATCCCATTATTCTACTTAAGAGGGAATGATCACACAAAAGATTGGAAGCGAGGCTAGGATTTTCCTATGATGCCATTATTCGCCTACATCCTTTGATACATTGATAGGAAAGAACCGGGGATTTGGTGGCAAACACCATCAATACTCGCGTCTCATACCTTGATGTGTATATGCAAAGCTGAAAAGAAAAGAAAGAACATAATAAGAAATAAGTCTGGGGGAAAGAAATTGATACAAAAAAAAAGTGTGAAAAAGGTGGTTCCTTGTCATGATATTGTCTGGTAAAGAGTCTAGAAAGTTCTTGAACATTGGCTGCAGCGATGAAACTGGCGAGGACTGTGGGATAATGTGTGGAGTCTGGAAAAGCTGCGAATGTCTACGGAGAAGTACATGGTGGTTAGATCAAAAGCTGATTTGGTGACATTTGGGTACTTGGGAAAAAGGTCATTTCGATGGTTCGTGAACATGTGAGTCTCTACGTTTTCAAACCTCTTTCTCTGGTTTTGTCTTCTATTTGCTTGAGGGCAAGCAAAGGCTAAGTCTGGGGGAGTTGATATATCATGGTTTTTACCCTATTTAAGCCATGATATAAATCCTTTTTATAGAGTCTTTCTAGTGTTTTGTAGTCTTTTAGAGTCTTTTACAGGTTATAGCACGTTTGGAGCATAATTGGAGATATTGGAGCATTCTGGAACATTCTGGAGCGAAGCAGAGATCCGTGTAGCTGAGACATCAAAATCACCTGAGTATCGATCGATACTGCCTAGTATCGATCGATACCCGTCGAGGAAACAGAAGGATCGCGACTTGTTGAAGAGTTGAAAAATTGCAGAATTGGCCCAGAAGACTTTGATATTTACAAGATGGCCCAGAACGTATTTTAGCTTATAAATTAGGTTTTCAGCCACCTGTTTAGGCTAAGCATTATTTTCTATTCTTTGATTTTACTTTGGTTTGAGAGAGAAGTCTGAATCTCCCTTCGTCCGAGATCAGATCTCAAAAACCTTTTGTTAATCTTATTTTCTATTGATGATTTATTCAAACATGTTGATTGTTTCATTCTCCATGTCTGAGTAGATCCACTTTAGGTTTAGGGTTTTCTCATAAAGGATTTCTTTGAATGCTAGGTTAATTATCTGTTTAGGATTCACTATCTGAATTAGTTCTTCGCTTAGGTTGTGTTCAAAGCTAATTCTAGGTTGACGAATCTGGAACTTAGATCTTAGGATAATTGATTAGGCACGACAGTGCGATTAATTACCTGATAGAACCTAGGTGAGCAAATTGATTATTCGCAAAGAGATTTGGTTTAATTGATTTGTGAACATATCAAACCTGATATTAAAGCTGATTTAGACTTTAGGATTCGCAAAGAGATTTGGAATTCCTAGGATTTAGATTTAGATAATTCTCGCAACGACAGTTGGTTAATTATACCTTAGTGATTTGAGTTCAAGAACTGCGATAAATCTGAATCCTGTTAGTTAGTTTATCTGCATTCATTGATTTCCTGAGAAAAACCCTGAGCCTATATTTTCCCAATTGAATTACAACTCCTTTAATTTCTGCATTGCTTTTAATTACATCTGTTTGGCTTAGCTTAATTCTCAACTATACAATCTATTGTGCATCTCTGTGAGTCTTTGTGGTTCGACCCCTAGCTATATTACAACTACTGCTTTAGTACTGTTAGGGTATTAATTTGAGCATATCAGAGTCGGTAAAAGAAACAAAAAAACTCAGTGGAGTCGTGAAAAACAAAGAAGTTACCGGAGTGGGGTAGGAGTGTCGACCGACACACAACACTGGTATCGATCGATACCAGGCTTAGGTCGACACATATAACTCTTTTCATCGATTTAATAAGCTCAACTCCTTTGTCGGGCAAGTGGTGTCGATCGATACCATTACTGGTATCGCTCGACACAGCTCATTTGTAAGTGATTCACGCAAAACACTAGACACAAAACCAAAAACCAAAAGAAATAAAAGAAATATGTACAGAATCACCAGTGGGTTGCCTCCCACCAAGCGCTTGTTTTACGTCACTAGCTTGACTTTGGCTCATGTATTAGTCATGATAAGAATGAGAACTTGCTCCACAACTAGATATCTCCAGCTTCAGAATTTTGCTCAACATACCCTTCACAACATCCTTTCCTTTCTCTTTCAACTCTGAAGTGAGAATAGCTCTAACCTTAGAGAATGGTTTCGTAGTGCCCTTGCACTTCACCTCATATTTAATCGAATCTCCATCACACTTCTGAGGGGTTAAAATCATATAGGCATCACCTTTGACTCTTTTGCTCTTCATCTTCTTCTTTGCCTTAGCCGTTTTGATGTCTCTCTTCGTGATGATAGAAGGACCATCTAAAACCTCTATGACATTTGGCTCATAATAAGGCTTTTCCAAAAGATCAACCATCAACGTCTCTCCTGTAACAACGGTGATGCAAGAGACATGTTTGGGAGCTCTTCTAGAAGGAATGGCTTTGTACGAGACCTCTTTGTCAATGTATGAGAACGAGATTCTCTTACTGGGCGTGTCTATAACTGCATCAACTGTAGCCATGAACGGTCTTCCAAGAATCAAAGGTATCTTAGAACTTTTGCTCATCTCCACAATCTAAAAATCAGTAGGAACCAGACAATCTCCTACTCTGACAAGCAAATCAAGGATGGTACCATATGGAATTGAGGTTGAAGAGTTCGTGAATGCGAGAGTCATCTTAGCATATCTAATATCACCAATTCTCAACCTCTCTGCAATTGCATTTGACATGACATTAACGCTAGACACTGAATCAACGAGAGACTCTTTGAATTCAACTCCAGAGATAGAGCATGGAACCGAAAATTTTCATGGGTCTTCTCTCTTAGTCAACTGTTTCATTGGTGGTGGTGTGCTTCTTGCCTTGATGAATAGTGCCTTGATCTCTTCTAGAGTTTCTCTGCAATCTCGGAAGTAACCAAGCAAATGGCGGTTTTCCAAAGCTTCTTCAAAAGACATCGTATGGGGAATCCTCCTTACCATCTTCTCAAAAGCGAGCAACTTCTCTGCAGTAATTTGATCGCTGAGATGTCTAGGTGGTTCAGGGTATGACACCTTAGGCTTGTAAACATTCTCCTCAACAATTTCCGGTATTTTCACAATTTCTAGATCAGTCTGCGAGGGGTGTCGACTGACACCAGATTGGTGTCGATCGACACAGGACTTATGTGTCGTCTCTTCAGGTTGGTGTCGATCGACACAAGTAGTGGTGTCGCTCGACACAGATTGGTTTCGATTGACACAAGTAGTGGTGTCGCTCGACACAACCGTATCAGGCTCAAAATCACCTTCAACCTCTTCTATCTCCACGATTTTTTTTGCATTCAAACCTTTTTTTTCCACTCCAGTGACCTCTTTAGCACTTATTAAGGTGATTGCATTGACGTATTCATTATGTGAATGAACCATCTTTCCCTTGACAGCTGCTGCAGTCTGAGCTATTTGAGTTTCCAGCATCTTCTGATGAGTGTTGAGAGCCTCGATTTTTCCATTCAGGTCTGTGTACATAGCATCCATCTTCCCATTGAAATTTAATGTCATCTTCTGCTATCCCTGAAGAAACTGTTCAAGCATAAACTCAACCTTGCTCTTAGTAGTTTTCGCAGGTAGAGGTTGATAAGAAGAATTCCCATAGGTTCTATTGTACCCTCCTTGATGAGCATTGTTGGTGAAGTTTCGGTTGTTGTTCTGGTGGTATTGATTTCTCTCACCTTGAAACCCAGAACCAACAATGTAGTTAACACCTTCCACTTCATCCTCATTGAAGTTCTCAACCTCATCAGCAAAATGAACAACCTTCATCGTCTTTCCTATCAAGAGATTGTGCACTGAATCCAACTTAGCTTGAACCTCAGCAATCTGCGATCCATCCATACTCCCAGTCTGCTTTCTTCGCTCAAAGTCTGCATTCTTGGTGCTATTGCTAGATGCCAAGTTCTCAATAAGCATGTAAGCATCGTCAGGATATCTGGTGTTGAAATTTCCGTTACTCGCAGCATCTAAAGTCATCTGATACGTCCAATCAATCCCTCTGAAAAAAATACCCAGCAACTGAACCTTAGTGAACCCATGATGTGAAAAATCTCTCTGATATGACATGAATCTCACCCAAGCAGCCTTGAATGCCTCAGTTGCTCCCTGAGAAAACTGGGAGATCTTATTCCTGAGCTCCTCAGATCTTGCGTCATCATAGAAATTATTCAAGAAGGCATTCTTTGTCTCCTCCCAAGTAGTCAGTGATCCATGGGGCAACTGTTTAAGCCAATAAGATGCATCTCCACCAAGAGAGTATGGGAAGATCTTACAGAAGAGGAAATCATTGGACACTCCATTGTATTTGATGCTAGTAACCAAGTCCTCAAACCTCTCAATGTGATCCATGGGGTCTTCATGAGAAAGACCGTGAAAAGGGTTCTGACCCACAAGAGTAAAGTATGTAGGTTTCAGCTCAAAGTCATTCCTCTGAAAAGTAGGAGGGCGAATCGCTGATCGATTGGCATAGAACTGATCAGGCCTGTTGTACTCACAATTCGTTCTACCACGATCAACCACATCAGTCCCAACATTCACAACAACTGCAGGGACAATGATGTTTCCATCCCCATCAAGTCGTTGCCCTCTTTCATTGCACAATTGACCCTCTTGGTCTCTCAAATTTCCAGCATCATCACGAGTCAATACCACTGGGTTATTCAACTCTGCTGGCCTCTTTGTTTTCATGTTTGCACGTTCCAAATTTGCTAGCTCCTTGTTGGAAAGATTAACTAGCTGAGTGCTCTTGTTCCTCCGGGTTTCGCGAGTGGGCATACACCTGAAACACAAAAGACAAGGCACGTAAGTAACAAAAATAACGATGAGTATCGACCGACACTGAGTGGTGTCGATCGACACTACCGAACTTAGTCGAAATTCTTGACCAAAATCTAATGGTGAATTAAAAGTCATCGGCAACGGCGCCAAATTTGATAAGCTCAAATGTAATACCCTAAAGTACTAACAGCTTTGTCGATTGTAGTATTTACGGGTCGAATCCACAGAGACTCAAGAATCACACAATAGATTATATAGGTTTGAATTAAGCTAAGTAAATCAATAAAACAGGAAGCAATAAAGTAATTAAGAGTTGTAAATTTAATGGAGGAAGATAGGTTCAGGGTATTTCTCAGGACATCAGAGAATGCAGGTAAACCAATTAGTCAGGGTTTAGATTAAGCGCGGTTCTTGAACTCAAATCACTAAACTATAACTAACCAACTGTCGTTGCGAGAATTATATAAATCTAAATCTCTCCAAATTTCTTTGCAAATTCTAAAGTCTAAACCAGCATTAAGTTCAAGTTTGATTTGTTCACAAAACAACTAAACCAAATCTCTTTGCAGATAGTTATTTTGCTCACTCTAGGTTCTATCAGATTATCAATTGCACGGTCATGCCTAATCGATTAACCTCAGATCTAAGTTCTAGGTGATCAATCCAGAATTAGCTTTAAGAACAACATATGGTGAAGAATTAATTCAGATTATGAACCCTAACCAAGTAATTAACCTAACATTCAAAGAGATCCATTATTGAGAACCCTAAACCTAACAGGAGATATACTCAGACATGGAGATTGAATAAAACAACATGATTGAATAAATCTCTAAAATTAATAATAAAGGAGAAAGAAGAACAAGGGTTCAAAATATTCTCTCGGACGAACAGAGTTTCAGACTTGTCTCCCTCAAAGCTCTCTCTCAAATCAAAACCAAAGTAGAATAAAGCGTCGCCAAAAAGGTGGCTGAAAACCCTAATTATAATGCTAAAATACGGTTTGGGGCTTCTTGTAATTATTAAAGTCTTCTGGACCAAAGTGTAAAGTCGCGATCATTCTCTTCATGTGATCAGGGATGTCAATCGGCGTAGCCCGGCCCGGCCCGAAACCTGTAAAGCCCGCATATATTTGAGCCCGGCCCGGCCCGAAAAAAATCGGGCATATATTCCAAAGTCCGGCCCGGCCCGAACAGGGTCTTTCGGGCTTTTCTTTACAAACAAAAAAATTCACAATTCTCAAATGAATAATTAAAACAAAATATTTATAAAAATAAATCTAAATTGAAATGTATTATATCAAATCCAATTAAATTTAAAAGCAAAAGTTTGACTAAAAAACAAATAAAATTCAAATAAATTGTATTACCAAATAAAACATAAAATCAAAACACTTCAAATCTAGGTAGTAGAGTTTAGATTAGAATATCATTCATCGTATTCTAAATCCTCATCACCATCAAGAGGTACAGATAAAAAAATTAAAATAATAATATTAATCTTTGACATGTATAAATCATATAGAAATGTCATTGAAAGTCTATAAATAATGATTCAAAAAAATGAAGTAAATATGGATGAATGATAATGGTATCTGGATCACGAAATGTATATAAAATATGTCAAATTATTATTTTTAGAAAGATAAATGCTGAAATAAAATCTCTAACTAATTAAAATGTAAAGTTTCGGGCTTTTCGGGCTAGTCCGAGCCCGTTCGGGCTATGCCCGAAAAACATACTAGCCCAAACGGGTTAGCCCGAGCCCGTTCGGGATATGTCCGAAAAATACACTAGCCCGAAAAACCCAATTTTTTCTGGCTTGTATTTCTAGGCCCGAGCCTGCTGTTTTTCAGGGCCGGGCCGGGCCATCCCTCGGGCTTTGGCCCTAATTGACACCCCTAAGTGGTATCGATCGATACACAGCTTCTGCGTCGTCTGTATCGACCGACACCAGGTTGTATCGCTCGACACAAGGACCATAATGCTCCAGAATGCTTCAATATCTCCAATTTAGCTACAAACGTACCTAAACCTGAAAATACTTGAAAAGACTCCAAAAATACTAGAAAGACTCTATAAATAAGACCTATATCATGGTTAAAAACGGGTAAAAACTATGATATATCAATGTTCACGAATCGCCTTAACATCAACTTCCGTTAGCTAAGAACAATTCGCTCGCTTAAGTTCTTTCTAGCAACCTACGACACTTCTGTGGTATAGATTAAACCCTAGATCATAGGCAAGCGGTCAACTTAGCCTAAGCAATAAACACAACAATAAGCGAAAACCACAAAAGATAAATCTCTATCTATGTCTAATTCAATGATTCATGGATCCCTTTGAAACTCTAAACCTAACTATGAGACTACTCGGACATGGCAACAAAAAACAAGCAAAGAGATAGAGAGAAACTCATAATAATAATGAAAGAGATTAAATGGTTTAGAATTCTTCTCAATAGATGCAGAGATTCTTCTTCTTGCTTACAAAATCAATAGCCAAAATCTAAGTAGAATAGAGAGCAGTCAAAAGAGAGATAGCCTAAAAAGTGGCTGAGAATTAAGTATAAATAGGGTTTTGGGCGAATTAGGTCAGAATAGGCAGTTTCCGGGGCAAAACAGGAAAATCAAAAATTTCTTTTTCCTTCTCGCCGGATTGCATCGATCGATTTTGGTTCTTCTGGGCATGCTCCATCGATCGATGCACTTGATACAAGACTTTTTAGTCTCTAGGAGGTATCAATATCCCCAATACGATGTAGTAAGGAGGTTATCAATCCATAATTGGAATTATTCTAAACACTAAGAATGCAAGGTTCATAAGTAATTTAAGCTAAACAAGGTAATTGGTGATTAAGTATTCAAGTTCAATTTAAGCGAAGCAATAACTAAATGATTTGTAATTCAAATAACAAAAGCGGAGCAAGAGATAAGGTTAATGATATAAGGTGATCCAAGTCCAATTAGTGGTGTTCATTTACTCAAGAAGCTAATTCCTAGGCAATAGATCTCTAATCTAGATTAGTTTTCTTTCAAGCAACTAATCACTTTGTTAATTATCAAGTCCATTAGCAAATCATCATTTGTGGATTAACAACTAGCAAGCATTAAGGATCATAACAAGATCAACCAAAGATATGCCTTAAACAACTAATATCTTAGGTTAGGAACATAAATATCTTGTCTAGTTGGTCTTGGCATTTCATCAAACACTTGGTGTTCATGAAATACCTTGTGATCTAGATCCACTCTTTCAAGCTAGATCTAGCATTAGGGACTCTAGACAAGAAGGAATATAAGATTATCTAACCCTAAACACCACTAATCAAACCCTTGATCACCCTAATCTACCCTATCCCAAGGTCCTTAAGACTACTCACTAATCATCATGGGTTTAACAAATCCAAGGAAAGAAGTGTTAAAACTCATGATCAAGATGATTGAATGATTAGAAAGTAGAAGATAGATGGATTCAATCAAGAAATAAAATACTCAAATTGCATAAATTCAAAGGATCAATCTCTTACAAATCACTCTTAGAGAGGGTTTTTGCTTAAGAAAAGACTTAGCCCCTCCAAATTAGGTTTTTGGGCTTAAATAGTGAATAGTGACGAACCGGGTCGACCCGGGACAAACCGGGTACCGACCCGGTTTAAATGGATAAAAAGTTATGGTTCGGCCAATACCGAGGTCACTGCTCGGTGTAACACCTCGGTATTGGGCCTGGGTTAGTACACCGACGAGGAGTACCGAGCAGTGGCATCGGTATTGAGGAGATTATTCTTCAGTGGATACCGAGGTCACTCCTCGGTATCTTTTCTCGGTATTAAGGACTTTTCCTCCGGGTTTCTTCCTGTGGCAGCACCGAGCAGTGACACCGAGCAGTGACATCGAGCAGTGACATCGGTACAATCCCCTGAAGCTTCGATACCGACGTCAGTCCTTGGTGTTATACGTCGGTATTGTGGCTGTTTTCCTCCGTCGGGCTATACCGATCAGTTGCACCGAGCAGTGACCTCGGTGCGACTCCTCTGCTTCTGATACCGAGCACCAATACCGACCAGTGACGTCGGTACGGTTTCCGTCTCCTCTCCTCGGGTCTCGAATCTCCTCTTTAGCACCTGAAATACGATCCAAAACATGCAAGGACTCTCTATGACTAAATGTGGACACACTAGACTCCTAAAATGACTAAAATGCTAAAGAGATATCATGAACCACATGTAAATGACTCGAAACCTAAGTGAAACGGATGCTAGAATGATGCAAAATATGATGATATCAATTCCCCCAAACTTACTTCTTTGCTTGTCCTCGAGCAAAAGCATCATTAAAAGAGTTCAAGTCCAAGTGCAAACTCTAAAGTATGATCAAACATGTCTACTCAAAAGGGGTTAGCCATGCTCATCCTTACATGAACCAAGCTCAAATCTCAACCTACACAAGCCTTCAAATCATCCAATCCTTTAACATTTATTAGACTTTTTCCAAGTGAATCATGCTTATGCAAGGCAAGTGAATGCATTTGGCTAGGGTAGAGGTTTCGAGATAAAGGTGATCTCGATACAAGTGACGGTTTCCGAGCGAGGGTTTCTCTCAAAAGGAATCAACTAATGCAAAATGCTAAGAGTAAAGCCCAATAGATGCATACAAGGTTGACTTCCATCTACCCAAATGTCCCATATCGAACTTGACCCCTAATCTCTAAACCCCAATGAAGATCCTCCTAAGCTACCCTTTTTGCAAGGCATTTTGCCTTCACTACTCATATCATCTCACTTTCCTTCTCTTCTTAAACACTTAGGGGATTTCCTTCTTCACCAAACGGTTTGGCTTTCAACATTTTTCTTTACTTAGCTCTTCTTTATTTTCTCTAGTCTCTCTTGTTTCTTTTCTTTTCTTTAGCCTTTTTGGCTGTCCTTCTTTCTTTTTGAAGACTATAGACTATTTTCTTTTCTTTTTCACTTAGAGCTTTTTCCATAAACGACTATAGCCAACCATTTTAAGCTTTTTGCTTATCCCCTATTCTTCTTCATCCCTTTTTCTCATTCCCGCAATCTCCTCTTTCTACCTTGTCCCAAGTTCCCAACCTATCTAGCCTTATCCTATGTCTAGCTCATTTATGTCGAGCTAGTTCTACATGGAATTTTTTCCTTGTCGTTCTAAAATCAACACCTTTTGCCTAGTTGATTCGAAAAAGGCCTCACAATCACTCACATGTAGCATTTGGCTTGAAAAGAGGTTGGGTTAAGGGAGTGGTTAACCGTTCCAATGATGAGAATCGGCTATTCAGACTAACAAGAGAGTGGCAAAGTGGATAAGATAGCCCAAATATGTATGTGGTAACCATGCAATGCACAAACATGATAATTACAATGTCGAATTATGGTTATCACTTAAGTAGGAATGGACTCAAATCAACTTGCTTTGGCTAAGAACTAAGTAATGAGACATGAAATCCAAACATGGTTCGACCTTAATTTCGCACACGAGATCTAGAGCATAAGACTTAAACTCTTAAAGCAATACTTCGCAAAGGGGAATCATTCTAGCTCCTAATGCGCATGCAATGCATTGTCTACGTGCTATGCATTCTAGACTCAATCCTATATGAAGTTCAAATGCATCCTAAATGATTTTTTTTTGTCTTTTCATTTTCAAAATTTTTCAAATTTGTTTGGTTTTTCTATGCCTTAGATGTATGCATGAGACTCAAGATGAAAATATAAAATAAGACAAAAACAAATGTTATTAGATACCGGTCCCTCCCCCAAACTTAAATCACACCGTCTCGGTGTGAAATAAACCTAAGGAAAGGACCAAAAACAAGAGATAGCTATACAATGCAAGACTTAACAGAAAATATATACAAGAGTTTTGGATTCGTACCTAGAAGCTTAGAGATGGGGATGTAGACCCCATTGAGTAGGATGGATTACTTGAGACGGGAGACGGAGACCGCATCGCTCTTCTCTTTGTTGCCCTTTCCTGTCGGGCCGTGGGACGGCTAGAGCTAATGCCTAGCTCCCAATCATCTCCTCGAGGCGCGAGGTTAGTATCCGTGACGACATCTCCTCCTTCACCGGCCCTTGATGAGCTCGCTCCACAACCTCCGTCTTTTAGCTCATTGATGGTTCGACCCATGGCTTTCACCGTCTTCTTCAAAGACTTGATCGTTTTGACCATCTTCTTCATGTTTCTGTTTTGCCACTTACACATTCGTTGGAAGAGACGAGTTTGGTGGTGAGCGTGTCTTGTGGCCTGGCTAGTGATAGCCCCGTCATAGGGGTTAAAGTAGTAGCGCTCACTACCGTAGACGGTCTCGGGTGATGACTCATTGGGCACTCCCTCGTCGAGGTCAATTGGCTCCTCGATAGCGGTTCTCCGTTGTGTTTTCTTGCGGAACGCTTGCATAGGTGGGTCGACGGTGGAGTTGTAGAGGTACTCTTGTGGAGGGATGAACATGATGTTCCTTGGGTCATGGAAGTTGGTGAGCGCGGAATTGGGTAAGGGGATTTGTGCCAAGGATGTCTCGGTGAGTTGGAGGTTATAAGCCATCTTTCCTTCGATGTATCCTTTGAAGAATTTAACTTTGGAAAGGTAGGCCATATCCAAAGATTTCCAATCATATTGGCCAAGTGCTATTTAGATCCCCTTTGCCATGAGAATTGGAGTTATAACCCAACCGAGGCAAATCGCGGCTTTCTTCGACTTTGTTTTCCAAGCCCAATCCCGGTAATGGAACAAGTGTCTCACCAAGAGCGTTGCGAGACAAGGAATTCTCTCCGGCCCCTCGAATGCATTACCGTTTGCGAGGACGGGTAGGATAGGCTTTAGACCAAGCCCCAACAATTCCATCTCCTCCGTAGTAACCGTGTCAATCTCTACCTTGTGGTAGAAATTGTGGACCAACGCCTTGTGTGCGTACCGGATTGCCGGGTGCCTTATGCTCGCACTCTTAGAGTCACCGGCTCTAAACTCCCCGCTTGCAATTGTTGCCCAAAGATTTCGGAGCTCGTTTGCCGGGTAGTCAAAGTATTGCCCGCCGTAAGTACCTTCTTTCTTAAACCCGAATATCTCGCAAAGCTCGTGGAAATTGACGACGTAGGTTGTTCCCTCGAGTCCGAACTTTAGAACTCCAAATCCGGAGTTTGCATTCTCCGTGTCATAGAACTTAGCTCGTAGGGTGGCTAGGAACTTGCCGGTGAGTGCCTTGGTAGCTTCGTGTTTCATGCTCATGAACTTCCTTAGCCCCATGTTCTCAAAGAGAGTCCACACTTCGTCGCTTATACCCATTCTCTCCATTGTCTCCGTATCGACAAATTTGCCTTGCTCGCATTTCATTTGGCAAAATTTGTCGAAATACTCTTGCTCACTTGGCTTTGTCCGTCCCGGCATGGGAACATTCTCTCTCTCGACCTCTTCTTCGGCTCTATTTCCTTTTCCCTTTGCTGTAGGTTTAGCTTTTGCCTTGGTACTAGCTTTGGCAATCCCTTTCCCCTTTTCTGCGGCCGTAGCTTGGGCAATTCCTTTCCTTTTCCCAACTATTGAAACCTTGGTCCGTGCCCGTGTCGATGGAGCGCCCTTGTCTGACATTGTACCTACAAATATGCTTGAGACAATTCATGAGCATAGGTACAATTTCTTATCAAATCAACAAGGGGTCACCAAAAGATGATCTAAGAGCAACGAACGAAGGCCACAATTCGCACCTAACAAACAAATTATCCCAATTCACAATCCCTAATTCTCAAAATCCCAATTTCTCAAAATCCCAATTTCTCAAAATCTTGCATATGAATCATCAAGTTTAAACATAGATAAACCATCCCCAAGGTATTTGCACAAATGAACCACAATATCAAACCATATTCAAGCAATGTTTCTTCAAGATCAAAATCATGGTTTTCAAAAATTTAATTGAATAATACCTTGGGGAATTTGGATTAGATGCTTGAAATGATGATAAATCCAAAAAGAGCAGTGAAAATCGAGATTATGGGGCTTTGAATCACCAAATTTGGTTAAGAAAAGAGGGAGATTGGGGATTTTCTCTCTTGAAGTTGCGAAAGGGAAGGTAAAAAATTTTGGGTCTGGTCGCGTGGAACACGAAAAAGAAGGAGACTTACCTGGGTCGGGTCGGATCTTACCTAGATCGGGTCTGAATTTTTAAAAAATTGGTCAATACCGAGGTCACTCCTCGGTACCACTGCTCGGTATTGACTGATATTTTTAAAATTTTCGGCGAACACTGATGTCACTCCTCGGTATCACTCATCGGTGTTAAGGAGGTTTTCCTCCTGTTTCCATACCGAGCTGTGATACCGACCTGTGACGTCGGTGTTGGTCCCTCGTTTTACACGGCATACTGATGTCACTCTTCGGTGTCACACCTCGGTATCGGTCGATACCGAGGTCACTCCTCGGTATCACTCATCGGTGTTAAGGAGGTTTTCCTCCTGTTTCCATACCGAGCTGTGATACCGACCTGTGACGTCGGTATTGTTCTTGGTAAGTCCATACCGAGGTCACTCCTCGGTGTCACTGCTCGGTATTCGCCTTTTTGCCTTTGAACCCTTATGCATACTCAAAAAAAATATCAAAAAGATCTAGCAAAGATATAAAAATTTAGAAAAAGATAAACAAAAAGAAAATATGTACAATGATAAGCTTGGGGTGCCTCCCAAGAGCACTTTGTTTAACGTCACTAAGTTCGACGTTTGTTACCGTTCTCAAGCTAGATGGACATCATCGAGGGGGATCGATCCTCCCTTCTCGACGATTTGATCTGCCCGGTAGGGTTTGAGTCTTTGGCCGTTTGTAATAAAATCTTGGCCTTCTTTGTTAACAAGCACAACGGCCCCATACAGCCTTATTTCCTTAACCTCAAACGGACCCGACCACCTTGACTTGAGCTTCCTGGGAAAGAGCTTCAACTGGGAATTGAATACCAACACTAGGTCCCCAACCTTGAAGTCCTTGTGCACAATCCTCTTGTCGTGGAATGCTTTGGTCCTCTCCTTGTAGATTCTCGAGCTCTCATAGGCATTGAGCCTAGTCCCCTCTAACTCGTGAAGTTGGATCAACCGCCTCACTTGTGCGGTCTTGATGTCGAAGTTAAGTAGCTTCACCGCCCATAGGGCCTTGTATTCCAACTCAACCGGTAGATGGCATGACTTCCCATAAAGCAAGTTGAATGGTGTAGTCCCTATAGGTGTTTTAAAGGTGGTCCGGTATGCCCATAAAGCATCATCCAACTTGTTGGCCCAATCCTTCCTTGAGCCCCCAACCGTCTTCTCAAGTATGGCTTTGATTTGCCGGTTTGACACTTCTACTTGGCCACTCGTTTGTGGATGGTAAGGCGTTGCTACCTTATGCTTCACACCGTGTTTCCTTAGTAAGCTTTCAAACACCTTGTTGATGAAATGGCTGCCCCCATCACTAATGACCACTCTTGGAACTCCGAACCTTGGGAAGATTACGGACTTGAACAGTTTTAGAACGACCTTGACATCGTTAGTCGGGCTTGCAATGGCTTCCACCCATTTGGAGACGTAATCGACCGCCACCAATATGTATTGGTTACCATATGATGACGGGAAAGGTCCCATAAAGTCGATGCCCCACACGTCAAAAATCTCCACCACAAGGATTGGGTTTTGGGGCATCTCATATCTTCTCCCAATATTCCCTTTCCTTTGGCATGCATCACACGTGGAGACAAAGGTGTGTGCATCCTTGAATAACGAAGGCCACCAAAAACCGGATTGCAAGACCTTTGTAGCGGTTTTGTAGGATGCGTGATGCCCGCCATAGCTTGACCCGTGACAATGGAGTAGGATCCCTTGCACTTCTTCTTCCGCTACGCACTTTCTATACAACCCATCCGAACACAACTTGTACAAGTAGGGCTCATCCCAATATTATCTAGTAACGTCGTGGAAGAACTTCTTCTTCTTATACCCATCCAAAGGCGGTTCCTTCCCACAAACTAGGTAGTTGACTAGATCCGCAAACCATGGGAGCTTTTCATCTTGTAGACCGCTAGCTTCCTCCATACCATTTACGGCTTCAACCCCCCTTCTCAATACCTTTACAACCATGAGACTTTCTTCGGGAAGCTTGTCTTCAATGGGGACGAGGTCTTCTATCCTCATCCTAGACAAGTGATCCGCCACTTCGTTCTCTATGCCTTTCTTGTCTACTATCTCCAAATCGAATTCTTGGAGTAGCAAGATCCAACGTAATAACCTCGGTTTCGTGTCCTTCTTTGCATGAATGTATCTTAAAGCCACGTGATCGGTGTAGACAATCACCCTTGAACCAACAACATAAGATCTAAACTTCTCCATGGCACAGACTACGGCCAACAACTCCTTCTCCGTGGTTGCATACCTAGTTTGAGCATCGTCTAGAGTTCTACTAGCATAGTAGATCACATTGGTCTTCTTGTCTTTCTTTTGACCCAAAACGGCTCCAACCGCATAGTCGCTAGCATCACACATGATTTCAAACGGAAGGTCCCAATCCGATGCTTGGACTATAGGGGCGCTAATCAACGCTTTCTTGATCTCTAGGAATGCTCCCATGCACTCCTCATCAAACACAAACTCAACCTCCTTGCAAAGCAACCGGGAGAGGGGTCTAGTAATCTTTGAAAAGTCCTTGATGAACCTTCGGTAGAACCCCGCATGACCCGAGGAAAGACCGGATGTCTTTGACCGACTTAGGCGGCTCCAAAATAACCATCACCTCAATCTTGGCTTTGTCCACCTCTATGCCCTTCTCGGAGATCTTGTGTCCTAGCACGATCCCCTCACGTACCATAAAATGGCACTTCTCCCAATTGAGCACCAAGTTTGCTTCTTCGCATCGTTGCAAGACCCTACAAAGATTAGACAAGCAAACACCAAAGGAAGATCCATACACGGAGAAGTCGTCCATAAAGACCTCTACCATGTCTTCAATAAGATCGGAAAAAATGGACATCATACAACGTTGGAAAGTTGCGGGAGCATTACACAACCCGAACGGCATCCTTCGATATGCGAAGGTACCGTAAGGGCATGTGAAAGTTGTTTTCTCTTGGTCATTCGGGTGTATGAGTATTTGAAAGAAACCTGAATAACCGTCTAGGAAACAATAAAAATGATGATTAGCGAGACGTTCAAGCATTTGATCTATGAAAGGTAACGGGAAGTGATCTTTTCGAGTAGATGAGTTTAACTTCCTATAGTCAATGCACATCCTATGCCCGGTTATTGTCCTAGTAGGAATCATTTCATTCTTGTCATTTCTAACAACCGTCATCCCCCCTTTCTTAGGCACACAATGAACCGGGGAGACCCACGTACTATCCGATATTGGATAGATAATACCCGCGTCCAAGAGCTTAAGCATCTCTCTCTTTACAACATCTTTCAAATTAGGATTTAACCTTCTTTGATGTTCAATAGAGGTCTTTGATTCATCATCTAAATGGATCCTATGCGTGCACAAACTTGGGGAAATACCCTTGATATCATCTAAAGAATAGCCAATTGCTTTCCTATACTTCCTAAGTTCCACAAGAAGGGAGGATAGTTCGTTTTCATCTAGACTCTCGTTCACAATAACCGGGTATGACTCGTTTGGACCTAAGAACACATACCTTAATCCCGCGGGAAGTTGCTTTAGGTCCACCTTTGGGGCTTTGAGCTCGCTCCAATCGTCATCCTCAAAACTAGTCTTACCATTGCTAGTCTCTTTGACGGCTAGAACGAACTCTTCTTGAACCGTGGTACCCCGGATGCACAACTCAATAAATGTGGTGTCCTTGTCGACCGGTTTGTGAGAATCCATGAGAAGCTCATAACCTTGACTTTCCTTGCTAAAAAACCCATGATCGCCGTGCTCCTTCGTCAAAACCACTTCTAACCCATCTTCTACTCTAATTTCTTCAAGTAATTCATCGGCTAGCTCGTCCATGGTCTCAATGTAGAAACATTGGCCGTCTATAGTGGGCTTCTTCATCACTTTGTTGATATCAAACTCAAGCACTTCTCCTTTACCCAAATGGAGATCTATCTTGCCCTTACTCACGTCGATTATCGCTCCCGCGGTTGCTAGGAATGGTCTACCAAAGATAAGAGGGTCTTTTGGTTCCTCATCCATTTCAAGAACCACAAAGTATGTGGGGACGATGAAATCCTTCACCACAATTGGTAGATCCTCAAGTAGACCAATAGGAACCCTCACGCTCCTATCCGCCAATATTAGAGAGATGTTGGAAGCTTTGTAGCACGTGAAGCCTAATCTCTTAGCTACCGAAAATGGCATGAGGCTTACACTTGCTCCAAGATCGCATAAACAATGATTGAAAGCTAGAGGACCAAGAGCACAAGGCAAGGTGAAGGATCCCGGGTCTCCTAGCTTCTTGGGTACCATCTTCTTTTGTATAATGGCACTACACTCATGAGTTAGAATGACCATGGATTCCATCTCCTTAGCTCTTCATTCACAGCATCTTTCAAAAATTTGGCATATTGGGGGGATAAGTAAGAATGCATCCACCAAAGGCATTGTGAGTTCCACTTTCTCCATTTGCCTATCAAAAATAGCTTTATACTTGTCCATGAGTTGTTTCTTGAAACGACCAAGAAAAGGTAACTTTGGGACGTATGGCTTAGGGACGAACACATTCTTCTTTGGCTCCTCTTGAGCAACAACATCTCTAGGCTTGATCTTCTCAACTTCTTCAACCTTATTGTGCTCCTTTACTACCTCATCTTCTTGAATTTCTACCCCCCCCAATTTGGTCCTCAATGTCCGCATTGAGAGGGGCTTCTCTTGTAGGGAAGACCGTGCCACTTCGCAAGGTTATGGCATTGACATACTCCTTGGGATTCGCTTCGGATTTGCCAAGTAGTTGACACTGTGGACGTGAAGAAGAAGCAACACCTTTGTTCTCCATGTGTTTGACCTTGGAGTTCAAAGCCTCAATCTTTGTGTTGAGGTCATTGTAAGAGCAATCCACCTTCGTATGGATCTCCGCTTGTCCCTTAAGTAGTTGTTGGAACATGGAGCTCAAATCAAGTTTTTGCAGTTTAGACGTAGGTGCTTGAAAACCGGGTGGAGCTTTGTGTTGAAATCCACCTTGGTTCCCTTGGAATTGATTCCTTGGGACAAAGGCTTGATTGTTGGTATTAGAAACTTGCCCTTGAGGTTGAAATTGTTTTGGTGGGGCTCCTTGAGGTTGAGTAGGTTGTGGAGGGTAGACTTGATCTTGTGGGTTCTCCACATTTGTGTTCTGGTAAGAGAAGTTAGGGTGGTTCCGATAGTTTTGATTGAACCCTTGGCGTTGGTAATTCCCTTGGTTTTGGAAGTTCCCTTGATTCCCCAAGTAGTTAACCTCCTCTTGAGTGTTCATGTCTACGTTCTCCTCTTGAAAATAACCTTGGTTCTCATCATAAGCATCCACGAAGTTGACCGTCTTTTGGGAAGACACTAGTAGTTTATCAATCAAATTGGCTTGCTTGTCCAACTTTTCGTTAAGAGCTTTCATGTCTTTGGCCCGTTTCTTCTCATCAAAGTCACTAGTGGTCCTTGTGGCGCGGTCATAGTCGTCGCCGTAGGTACCGTCACTTTGGGCCAAATTCTCGACAAGCTCCATTGCTTCCTCAACGTCTTTAGCCAAGAAGTTCCCGTTAGATGTCGTGTCAAGTAGCATACGGATCTTAGGCAAAGCACCACGGTAGAGCGTGCTTACGAGAGAGGCGTTGCTAAAGCCGTGATGTGGGCATTGAGACGTGTAGCTTCTAAATCTCTTCCAAGCCTCATTGGATTGTTGTGTGAAACTTGAGATCTCGTTGCGAAGCTTGGCGGTTCTAGCCGGTGAGAAGAATTTGGCGAGAAACGCGCGTTTGCAATCATCCCACGAAGTAATAGATCCTTGGGGTAAGGTCTTTTCCCATTGGTGAGCCTTGTCACCCAAAGAGAATGGGAAGAGACGAAGCTTGAACCCATCTTCGGAGACCCCATTGATCTTCGTGAGACCACATATCGGGTCAAATTGGTCAATGTGGTCCAAGGGATCCTCCATGGACAAGCCATGAAATTTGTTGGCTTGAACCATGTTGATAACTCCCGGTTTTACTTCGAAGTTGTTATTCTCCACCGGTGGAGCTTGAATGCCTTGGCGGTTTTGGTGAGCGTTAGCGGCATCGCCCTCTCCAACAACGTTTCTAGCTCTTAGTGGATGGTTGGGACCTCTTGGCCGGGCGGGTGGATGAGGGTCGTTGTGGGCGTGCCCTCCTTGTGCGGGATGGTTTTCATAACCACCTTGTGCGGGATGGTTTCCATTGCCACCCCCTCCTTGGTTGTTGCCTTTTCCATCCCCATTCCCACCGTTCCTTTGGTGGGGAATGGGTTCATTGACGTTCCCAAGTGGAACATTCTCATAGTGATCTATGTTGGTCTCAACTTCTTGTTGTATTACACGTGCTTCCCTTGTTCGAAACCCTCGGTATGATCGATGTATGTCGTCCCGTGGTCCAACTAGATTGTCGTTGCCTCGAGATCGTGTATGCATGCACCTATAGGTTTAGAGAGAGCAATGGAAAGCAAACAAGATTAGTAACTTTGTAGCAAATAAAGCTTAATCTCACAAAGAGCCTAATCCTTAATGTTAAAACAAATCCCAATATGGCAACGGCGCCAAATTGATACAAGACTTTTTAGTCTCTAGGAGGTATCAATATCCCCAATACGATGTAGTAAGGAGGTTATCAATCCATAATTGGGATTATTCTAAACACTAAGAATGCAAGGTTCATAAGTAATTTAAGCTAAACAAGGTAATTGGTGATTAAGTATTCAAGTTCAATTTAAGCGAAGCAATAACTAAACGATTTGTAATTCAAATAACAAAAGCGGAGCAAGAGATAAGGTTAATGATATAAGGTGATCCAAGTCCAATTAGTGGTGTTCATTTACTCAAGAAGATAATTCCTAGGCAATAGATCTCTAATCTAGATTAGTTCTCTTTCAAGCAACTAATCACTTTGTTAATTATCAAGTCCATTAGCAAATCATCATTTGTGGATTAACAACTAGCAAGCATTAAGGATCATAACAAGATAAACCAAAGATATGCCCTAAACAACTAATATCTTAGGTTAGGAACATAAATCTCTTGTCTAGTTGGTCTTGGCATTTCATCAAACACTTGGTGTTCATGAAATGCCTTGTGATCTAGATCCACTTTTTCAAGCTAGATCTAGCATTAGGGACTCTAGACAAGAAGGAATATAAGATTATCTAACCCTAAACACCACTAATCAAACCCTTGATCACCCTAATCTACCCTATCCCAAGGTCCTTAAGACTACTCACTAATCATCATGGGTTTAATAAATCCAAGGAAAGAAGTGTTAAAATTCATGATCAAGATGATTGAATGATTAGAAAGTAGAAGATAGATGGATTCATTCAAGAAAACAATACTCAAATTGCATAAATTCAAAGGATCAATCTCTTACAAATCACTCTTAGAGAGGGTCTTTGCTTAAGAAAAGACTTAGCCCCTCCAAATTAGGTTTTTGGGCTTAAATAGTGAATAGTGATGAACCGGGTCGACCCGGGACGAACCGGGTCGACCCGGGACGAACCCGGTCGACCCGGGACAAACCGGGTACCGACCCGGTTTAAATGGATAAAAAGTTATGGTTCGGCCAATACCGAGGTCACTGCTCGGTGTAACACCTCGGTATTGGGTCTGGGTTAGTACAACGACGAGGAGTACCGAGCAGTGGCATCGGTATTGAGGAGATTATTCTTCAGTGGATACCGAGGTCACTCCTCGGTATCTTTGCTCAGTATTAAGGACTTTTCCTCCGGGTTTCTTCCTGTGGCAGCACCGAGCAGTGACATCGGTACAATCCTCTGAAGCTTCGATACCGACGTCACTCCTCGGTGTTATACGTCGGTATTGTGGCTGTTTTCCTCCGTCGGGCTATACCGATCAGTTGCACCGAGCAGTGACCTCGGTGCAACTCCTCTGCTTCTGATACCGAGCACCAATACCGACCAGTGACGTCGGTACGGTTTCCGTCTCCTCTCCTCGGGTCTCGAATCTCCTCTTTAGCACCTGAAATGCGATCCAAAACATGTAAGGACTCTCTAGGACTAAATGTGGACACACTAGACTCCTAAAATGACTAAAATGCTAAAGAGATATCATGAACCACATGTAAATGACTCGAAACCTAAGTGAAACGGATGCTAGAATGATGCAAAATATGATGACATCAGCACTCCTTGCATTGATCGATTCTGGCTCTTCGGTGGGTGATGCATCGATCGGCTCCAATTGTGCATCGATCGACTACAATTGTACATCGATCGATTTTGGTTCTTTTGGGCATGATCCATCGATCGATGCACTCCTTGCATCGATCGATTCTGGTTCTTCTGATGGTGTTGCATCGATCGATGCACTCCTTGCATCGATCGATTCTTGCTCTTTTTGTACCGTTCCATGTGTTTTTGCCCACGTAACTCCAATTTCCTCTGTAAACGCATTTTTACCTGAGATAACTAAATAAAGGATTAAAAGACTCTAAAAACGAACTTTGACTCGATATAATACTCAAAAAAAACATCAACACATGTGTTAGAAAACGGTAAAAACCAAGCATATCAACTAATCTTCCGTAATGACTCATTCCATGTAGAATGGAACGAAGTGGTTGAGTTGTCACCACGATTATTAAGTGCGACTAGAAGTACAATCTTAATTTTCTTGTCGATACTACCACGGCTAAGGCGAGTTTTTCGATAACTAGATATCTTGTCTCAGCATCGGCCAATATTTTACTTACATAAAACATGGGTTTCTGCTCTCCGCGATCTTCTCGGATTAATTAGACCCCTGATATGGCGGTCGGAGACACCGATATATATAAATATAGTGGTTCCTTGTCAACAAGTTAGATAACATGGGCGGTTCCGTCAAGTATTTCTTCAACAACCTGAAAGCTTCCTCACATTCTTCACCTCAAACGAAACTTTTGTTTCATTTTAGTAATTGGAAGAATGTAAGACATTTGTCAATTGACTTCGATATAAACCGATTCAACGCAGCAACCCTCTCAATTAGTCTATGGACTTCGCGTTTTGTTTTTGGGGGAGGGCATCCCTAGAAAAGCATTGATTTGTGCGGGATTAGACTTAATCCTTCTCTGGGTTACTAAATATCCCAAGAATTCTCTCGATGCAACAACAAATGTGCATTTCATCGGTTTGAGTTTCATCTCGAAGTGGTTTAAGACTTCAAAACATTCTTTTAATTGTTGAATGTGGGAATTATCTTCGATGGATTTAACCATCATATCGTCGATGTAGACTTTCATCATTTTGCCAATCTGTCATGCGAACATCTGGTTAACCAATCGATGGTATGTTGCTCCAGCATTCTTTAACCCTAAAGACATTACCTTATAACAGTAGATCCCTCTATCGGTTATGAAAGAAGTTTTCTCTTGATCTTCAGGGTTCATCAAGATCTGATTGTACCTGCAAAATGCATCCATAAAGGATAACAATTTGTTTACGACAATTAATTTTACCAATCGATCTATGTGTGGTAATGGGAAGCTGTCTTTGGGACAACCTTTTTATGTCTGTGAAATCAACACATACCCTCCACTTCCCATTTTTCTTTTTAACCACTACCAGATTTGGTAACCATTATGGGTATTTGACCTCGTAGATCAATCCGTTGTTCAGCACTCTCTCGACTTCGTCGTTTACTGCCGCCGACCTTTCTGGTCCTAATTTTCTCTTTTTATGTTTAACAAGCTTAAAGGACTCATCAACGTTTAATTCGTGCGAAATTACGTCGAGGGCGATCTCGAGCATATCCTGGGCCGACCACGCGAAAGTCGTCTTGTTCTCCCTAAGGATTATTATTAGATCTCCTCGTATGGGTTCTCTCAACATTACCTCAATGCTAACGCACTTTTCTGGCTTAGATTCGTCTATAACAATTGAATCCACTTTGTCCCGAACCGACAGGCTTTTCATAGTTAAAGTCTCGTGTTCCGGACTGACCATGCTTATCGACTTCGATATGGCATGTATCTTGGGATAGGCCATGTAGCAAGATCTTGTGGTTCTTTGACTACCACTAAGTGTTACTATTCCTTCTAAAGTTGGAATTTTAACACGATGGTGGTAAATCGAGGGGACCGCCTTCATGGAATTAATCCACGGGGTGTCGAGGATGGCGTTGTGGATTGATGGACCCTCTACAACCAGGAAGTTGGTGACATTAAGTCTACCTCCGATTCGGATGGGAAATTCCATCGTTACGGCCGTGGTGAATGCTTTACCAATAAACCCAACGAGTCTCTCCGGTGGATGATGCACGTCAAATGTGCCCATATGCCTCAAGGTCTTGGAGAATATTACATTTACCAAACACCCAGTATCAACAAGGATTCTTGTGACGTTGTAGTCATTGATCTTTAGTGTTACCACCAGGGTATCGTCGTGCGGCTTATTCAGCATACACGAGTCTCCCTCACAGAAAGTGATTTTTTTTGTGAGAGTTGCTTGAATTGCTTAGTCAAAAAATTGACTTTTCTCGAGGGATAATCTCATTGGATAATATTGAGTACTGTCGTGCCCTCTTGTTTTATGGGCTCAGCAATAAGCTTCTTCGTTGTAGATTGATCTCCTTACCCACCTTTTGGGGCCGATGGAGCCCACTTTGAATGGTAAAAAGCTTGCTCATCCATCTCAAATCTTTGGTGTTGGAGTTAGACTTACTTATACACCTCATTCTAGCGTCAACCTGTTGAATCTGGAATTACAATGGCCAAAATTTGTAAATAAGAATAGTTGTTGGCTTATCTTTAATAAAATAAGAAACAAATGTCTTTTGAGAAATAAACATAAAGTATATTGCTCGAAGCGAGCTGAGTGGATCAAGAAGCGATTTAGACACGAAAGTGGGAGTAGAATTAGCTTAGTATTTTGTCATCGGGAGTGTTTACACAAGAACAAGAACAAGAACAAAGAAAAGCTAAGTGTTTAAGTGTGTGGTGCTAGTTGCGAGAAGAAAAAGTTGATGTGCTCTTTGATCTCGTCCTTGCTTTATACTCCGGTTCCGTGTTTAACGTTGTCATTGATATATCATAGTTTTTACCCTTTTTAAGCCATGATATAAGTCCGTTTTATAGAGTCTTTCTAGTATTTTGAAGTCTTTTAGAGTCTTTTACAGGTTTTAGCACGTTTGGAGCATAATTGGAGATATTGGAGCTTTCTGGAGCATTTTGGAGCAAAGCAGAATTCGTGTTGCTGAGTACCCGATTTCACGATTCGTGTTGCTGATACCTCTCCACAGCAAGACATGGGCCGCGACTTATGAAGAATTGAAGAATTGCAATTTGGTCCAGAAGACTTTAATATTTACAAGAAGCCCCAAAACGTGATTTAGGTTATTTAATAGAATTTTACAGCCACGTTGTTGGCTACGCTTTATTTTATTCTGGATTTGTGAGAGAGATTTTGAAGGGAAAAAAGTCTGAAACTCTGTTCGTCGAGAGAAGATTTCGAACCCTTTTGTTACTCTTTCTTATTTTCTATTGAGTATTTATTCAAACATGCTTATTGATTCAATTTCCATGTCTGAGTAGATCTCTTGTTAGGTTTAGGGATTCTCATAAGGGATTTATTTGAATGCTAGGTTGATTAGTTATTTAGGGTTCACAATCTGAATTAGTTCTTCGCCTTAGGTTGTTCTCAAAGCTAATTCTGGATTGATCACCTAGAACTTAGATCTTAGGATAATCGATTAGGCACGACAGTGCGATTAATTACCTAATATAACTTAGGGTGAGCAAATTGATTATTCGCAAAGAGATTTTGTTTAATTGATTTGTGAACATATCAAACTTGAAATTAAGGCTGATTTATTCTTAGGAATTTGCAAAGAAATTTGGGATTCTGAAGTTTAGATTTAGATAGTTTTCGCAACGACAGTTGGTTAATTATACTCTAGTGATTTGAGTTCGAGAACCGTGCGCAACATGAACCCTGATTAGTTAGTTTATTTGCATTCATTGATTTCCTGAGAAATATCCCTGAACCTATCTCTTTCCCATCGATTTACAACTCGTTTACTGTTTATTGCTTTTTGTTTAACCTGAATTTTTTAGCTTGATTTGATATTATACAATCTATTGTGCGATTTCTCTGAGTTCTTGTGTTCGACCCTTGATATACTGCAGCAACTGCTTTAGTACTTTTTAGGGTATTAATTTGAGCATATCAAATTTGGCGCCGTTGCCGGGGACTCAATTTCGCTTTTAGATTTTAGCTGTCGAGTTTCTACTAAGTTCGTCGGTATCGATCGATACTATCTAGTATCGATCGATACTCGTCGTTTTCTTTTTGTTGATATCGATCGACACCACTTAGTATCGATCGATACTCACCGCGTTTTTGTTACTAACGTTCTTGATTTTTGTGTTTCAGGTGCATGCCTAATCGTGACACCAGAAGAAACAAGAGCACTCCGCTAGTCAATATATCGTTAGAGAAGCTAGCACGTTTAGAACGCACAAACAGAAAGACAAAGTAAACATCAGGGATGAACAACCCAGTGGCTTTAAGAGCTGATGAAGCTGGAGTCTTGAGAGACCAAGAGGGTCAAGTGTGCAATGAGAGAGGGCAGCGACTTGATGAAGCTGGAAACGTCATTGTCCCTCCGGCTGTTGTTGGTCAGATTGTCGCACCAGCTGCGCAAGCCAATGTTGGGAATGCTGGGGTTGATCGAGGTAGAACACTTGGTGAGCACAACAGACCTGATCAGTTCTATGCCAATCGAGCTGCGATTCGCATTCCAACTTTTAAGAGGAATGACTTTGAGCTGAAACCTGCATATTACGCTCTTGTAAGACAGAATCCTTTCCATGGCCTACCTCATGAACACCCCATGGATCATACCGAAAGGTTCGAGGATTTGGTCACTTGTATGAAGTACAATGGAGTGCCCAATGAGTTCCTTTTCTGCAAACTTTTCCCATACTCTCTTGGTGGGGATGTTGCCTATTGGCTGAAGCAGTTGGCTCCTGATTCGCTAACTACATGGGATGAGACGAAGAATGCATTCCTGAACAATTTCTATGATTATGCGAGATCCGAGGAGCTCAGGAACAAGATCTCTCAATTTTCTCAGGGTCCAACAGAGGCATTCAAAGCTGCTTGGATTCGTTTCAAGTCTTATCAGAGAGATTGTCCGCACCATGGGTTCACTCAGGTTCAGCTGCTGGGCATTTTATACAGAAGGGTTGATTGGAGGTATGATATGTGCATATTCTACATGTATTTAGAACGCATTTCATATAGGTTTAAGATCGATCGATACCGAGGTTACACCGATGCCACTACTCGGTGTCACAGCTCGGTATTGCCGCAGGGAGAACCCGGGGGGAAAGTCCTTAACACGGAGCAAAGATACCGAGGAGTGACCTCGGTATCAACTGAAGTAGCATCGATCGATACCGACGGTATCAGCACCGAGTATCGATCGACACCGAGGGGCAATACCGATGCTCCTGCTCGGTGTCACAGCTCGGTATTGCCGCAGGAATATCCCGGGGTAAATGGCCCTTAATACGGAGCTGTGATACCGAGGAGTGACCTCGGTATCACTGAAGAACAAACCCGGTGCGTCCTCGGTATCAATCGATACCGAGGGTATCGATCGATACCAAGCACTTTTTATCCATTTAAACCGGGTCGGTACCCGGTTTGTTCCGGATCGACCCGGTTCGTTACTATTCACTATTTAAGCTCAAAAACCTAATTTGTGAGGGCTAAGTCTTTTTCTAAGCAAAAACCTCTCTAAGAGTGATTTGTAAGAGATTGATCCTTTGATTTTGAGTATTGTTTTCTTGATTTAATCCATCTATCTTCTACTTTCTAATCATTCAATCATCTTGATCATGAGCTTTAACACTTCCTTCCTTGGATTTGTTAAACCCTCGATGATTAGTGAGTAGTCTTAAGGATCTTGGGATAGGGTAGATTAGGGTGATCAAAGGTTGGATTAGTGGTGTTTAGGATTAGATATTCTTATATTCCTTCTTGTCTAGAGTCCCTAATGCTAGATCTAGCTTGAAAGAGTGGATCTAGATCATAAGGCATTTCATGAACACCAAGTGTTTGATGAAATGCCAAGACCAAACTAGACAAGAGATTTATGTTCCTAACCTAACACATTAGTTGTTTAGGGTATATCTTTGGTTGATCTTGTTATGATTCTTAATGCTTGCTAGTTGATAATCCACAAATGATGATTTGCTAATGGGTTTGATAATTAGCATAGTGATTAGTTGCTTGAAAGAGAACTAATCTAGATTAGAGATCTATTGCCTAGGGATTAGCTTCTTGAGTTAATGAACACCACTAATTGAGCTTGGATCACCATATATCAATAACCTTATCTCTTGTTCCGCTTTTATTATTTGGATTACATCTTGCTTAGTTGTTTACTTGCTTAACTTAGATACTTAATCACCAAACCACTCGTTTAGCTTAAATTACAAGTGTTCCTTGCATTCTTAGTGTTTAGGATAAATCCCGATAAGGTTCGATAACCTCTTATGCTATAATTGCATTTAGAGAATTGACTCTAGAGATACCAAAATATCTTGTATCAATTTGGCGCCGTTGCCATATTGGGATTTGTTTTGACATTAAGGTTTAGGCTCTTTGTGAGATTAAGCTTTATTTCCTACTAAGTTACTAATCTTGTTTGCTTTCAATTTCTCTCTCTAAACCTATAGGTGCATGCATACACGATCTCGAGGCAACGACAATCTAGTTGGACCACGAGATGACATACATCGATTAAAAAGACGGTTTCGAACAAGAGAGGGACTTGTAAGACAACAAGAAGTTGACACCAACATGGAACACTATGAGAACGTTCCACTTGGGAACATCAATGAAGCCATTCCCAACCAACGGAACGGTGGGAATGGGGAAGGACACGGCAACAACCAAGGTGGCAATGGAAACCATCCCGCACAAGGTGGTAATAGAAACCATCCCTCACAAGGTGGTAATGGAAACCACCCTCTTCCACCCGCCCGGCCAAGAGGTCCCAACCACCCACCTAGAGCTAGAAACATTGTTGGAGAAGGTGATGCCGCTAATGCTCACCAAAACCGCCAAGGCATTCAAGCTCCACCGGTTGAAAACAACAACTTTGAGGTCAAACCCGGACTAATCAACATGGTTCAAGCTAACAAGTTCCATGAGTTGTCAATGGAGGATCCTCTAGATCACATTGACCAATTTGACCGGATATGTGGTCTCACCAAGATTAACGGAGTATCCGAAGATGGTTTCAAGCTTCGTCTCTTCCCGTTCTCTTTGGGTGACAAGGCTCACCAATGGGAGAAAAGCTTGCCTCAAGGTTCTATTACTTCTTGGGATGATTGCAAAAGGGCCTTTCTAGCCAAATTCTTCTCACCGGCTAGAACCGCCAAACTTCGCAATGAGATTTCAAGCTTCACACAACGGTCTATTGAGTCTTTCAACGAGGCTTGGGAGAGATTTAGAGGCTACACTTCTCAATGCCCACATCATGGCTTCTCCGACGCCTCACTTCTTAGTACTCTCTACCGAGGCGCTTTACCTAAGATTCGAATGCTACTCGATACGGCATCGAATGGTAATTTCCTAGCTAAGGACGTGGAGGATGCAATGGAGTTGGTAGAGAACTTGGCTCAAAGTGATGGCAACTATGGCGACGATTATGACCGTGCCACAAGGACTACTAGTGACTTTGACTAGAACAAGAGAGCCAAAGACATGAAAGCCTTGAATGAGAAGTTGAATAAGCAAACCTCTATGATAGACAAGCTTCTTGCCTCTCAAAAAGAGTCTCAAAAGGTGGTACATTTCATTGGTGACTATGAGAACAATCAAGCTTGCTATCAAGAGGAGGTCGTGGAAACACATGAGGAAGTAAATTATGTGGGGAATCAAGGTAACTTCCAAAGACAAGGGTTCAACCAAACCTATAGGAATCCACAAGACCAACTTTACCCTCAACAATCTAACTTCAACCAACAAGGGTATGTTCCAAGGAACCAATTCCAAGGAAACCAAAGTGGCTTTCAACCCAAAGCTCCACCCGGTTTTCAAGGTCAACAACAAGGGTTTGCACCCCAAGGTCAAGCACCTACGTCTAAACCGCATGAGCTTGATTTAGCCTCCATGTTCCAACAACTCATCAAGGGCCAAGCGGAAACCACTAACAAGGTCATTTGCTCTTACAACGATCTTAATAGCAAAGTTGAGGCATTGAGTTCAAGGGTGAGAGTGCCGCCCCCTCTTCACAACATCCTCAAAGCTCTTCCAATGGGAAAGCAATACTAACCTCTAAAGAGTCTTGCAACACCTTTTCCACCATTAAGGAGCAAGATCACAGAATTGAGGAGTTCCTCGGGTTAGTCTCTAGCCTCAACGAGGACATTGAGGAACAAGGTGGGGAGGTGACCCTTGGGAGTGAGAGTGATATGATGTTGGTTGGAGAAAAGAGTAACAAGGTTGAGAAGTCCATCAAGGACTTGGTTAAAGTGAAAAACGTGGAGATACTTGTGGAGTCAAAGACAGAGACTCCACCTCCATATGAGCCTCCACTTCAATTTCCCGGTCGTTTCCTCAACAAGGCACAAGAAAAAGTGCCTCCAAGCACAACAAGGATCGAGCCTAAGACTCTCCCAAAGCTTGGAAACCCCGGGAAATTCTCAATATCTTGCACACTTGGACTCTTGGAAGTTGATGATGCTTTGTGTGACTCGGGCTCAACCGTTAATGTCATGACTTCGGAGATGGCCAAAAGTCTTGGGATAGATAAATTGAACGATTACCCCTCCACCATCACATTTGGAGACTCATCTACGAAGAAACCTCTTGGCTTGGTTGAAGACTTTCCTCTCATAATTGGAAAGTGTCTTGTACCAACGGACTTCGTTGTGATGGAGATGGCACCAAACATAAAACTCCCTCTACTCCTCGGGACTCCATTCCTCAACACAACCGGTGCAAGCTTGGACTTCATAAACAAAAGGGTTGTTCTTAAGAACGTGGATGATAAGAAGTTCTACACAATGGTGCCTTCTCCCACCGTTATTTGTGGGACTATTATTTGTGGAGACAATGAAGCCCGAGCCCGGAAGGTTGAGTATGTGGGCGTATGTGAGACGGTGAGTATTGAAAGGGTTGAAGAAGCCCTAGCTCTAGATGGAAGTTGCTTGTATTCCCTCTTTCACATCACAACGGAAAGTGAGGGTGAAAGTGCTAAGGTTGATGAGAAGAGGACAAAGCCTAGGTCCGAGAAGAGGAAACCGAGAATACTCAAGGGGATTGGACCCTTGCTAGACCAACATTCGATCGTGACTCTCATCCCATGGAAACATGAAGAAGGGATGATTGAGTATAAGGTCAAATGTAGAGGACGCCCAAAGCCTTTTGCCAAGGCCATAGCAACCCTCACACCGGAGGTTATGGAGCCAAATCAAACCGGTCTTCAAAGCTTAATGGATAAAGTTCTCAAACTCGAGCTTACCGAACCGCCAAGGAGTTCTTGCACTCCTACACTACCCGCCTAAAAGGGTAACAAACGTCGAACTTAGTGACGTTAAACAAAGTACTCTTGGGAGATACTCCAAGCTTATCCTTGTACATATTTCCTTTTATGCTTTTCTTTCGTTATTAGTTCCTTTTGATGGGTTTTCTTAAGTGCGAGTAGGTTTTCAAAGGCCATATGGGCATGAACTTATGGACTAAAGTGCTTATGATGAGGTGATGGAATATGGCGTCCCTTGATACCACTAGTCTCCTCCATCATTTTCCAAGGTAACTCCAAAACCTTTGTACATAGCATTTAGAATCATATCTTCTCTCTTTCTTTTATGCATTGTTTAGCTCTCTCTTAAGCTTCTATTACACAAGGGACTGTGTAATTTAAGTTTGGGGGAGGGTTTGTGTGTTATCTAACATCGTTTTTGATGTTCTTATTTTGCCTTTTTGCATCTTGAGTTTCATGCATATCATGCATTTTCAATAAATTTGAAAATTTTAGAACATTTAGGATTGGATATTCACTTGTAGGTGGTGTCTAGTCTACATTTTAGCTTGCATTTGCATAAGCATGGAGTAATGACAACCTTGAAAGTAGCTTAATTAGCAATTGATTCAACGCCCGAGTTATTAGTTGTTTGATGCATTGAAGTTGAATCTGAAATCAAGGACCAACCATTTTTTAGAGCTCGTGCATCATTGCCTTTCTTTGATTGAAGCAAGCTTGAATTGAATCTAGCCTCATCTAAGTGATAACCATAATTTGACATGTAATTATTGTGCTTATGCAAACTTAAATGAACTCGTAGATCACATATACATATTTGGACATTCTTATTCCTTTTACCACTCTTGCTTGTCCAAATAGCCAAATCCCATCTTTGGATTGGTTTCCCTACCATGACAATTACCTCCTTTCTAGCCAATAGTCATTCGTGTGTGTCTTGTGAGGCCTTATTTGGAATGAACTTGACAAAAAGTGTTAGGTTTAGGGAGACAAGGAAGCACTCTTGTGTAGACTTAGCTCCATCATCAAGGAGCTAATCTAGGAATAGGCTAGTTAGGATGGCGGTTCTTGATTCAAGTTTGGGGGAAACGGGTTTAGATTTAGTAAATGGCATGATTGGAATGGATTGCGGAATGGAAAGAATGACAAGGAGTATGGAAAAGGGGATCAAATTTGTCAAATGGTTTGTGCAAAGATCATAAGTCTAGCTCTAAGATTAAGATAGCCTCAAAGGGTACAAAGAAAAGAAGAAGGCCAAAATGGCCAAAGCATCAAAAGAATAAGAAGAGGCGGGAACCAAAAAGTAGAAAGAAGAGCTAGATAACAACAAAGAAGCACGAAACCAAAAAGAACACGGAAGAAGAAGTGATCCCCAAATTGAGAAGGAAGTGAAGTGAAGAGACAAGAAAGATGTGCGGGTTTCGAAAAGGCAAAATGCCTCATGATAAAAGGGTAAATTAAGCTATGGGCACAACGGGTTAGGAGCCTTAGGTTAGAGACACTTTAGGCATTCGGGTAGACGAGAGTTTTTCCATGTATGCATAGGTTGCCTTTTACCTTTAGCATTTTGTCAAAGTTTGCTCGTTCATTGAGAGATCCTTGTATTTGATTGCTCTTACATATTGATGAGATCACTTTCATCTCATAACCGGTCCTTTAGCCAAGCGGTTTCATTTGATTTTGCGTAGGCACCATTCACGGATAAAACCATTAATCAATGTTAAGAGGCTAGAGAATAGAATGGTTTGTGTAGGTTGAGGTTTGGCTTGTTGTATGTTGAGAAGGAAATGGCTATCTCCTTTTGAGTAGACAACTTTGGTGCATCCTAGAACTAGTAACTTGGACGTTGAGTGCGATTGTTTCTTGTGCTTCTTATAGGTTCGAGCTCCACTTGCATTACATTGCATCTCTCATTCTTGATCTTGTTTGCTTGAGGACAAGCAAAGGTTTAAGTATGGGGGAATTGATATCTGCATATTTTACATGTATTTAGAACGCATTTCATATAGGTTTAAGATCATTTACTTGGATCTTCATTGCATATCATACTTGTTTTGTCTCATTTAGAGTTTTAGGTTTCTCATACTAGGTCCTAGAGTGTCTTGCATATTTTGGAGTCCTTTTCAGGTGTTAAACGAGGAGATTCGTCACCCGAGGAAAGGAGACAGAGATCACACCGAGCATCGATCGATACCAGGTGTGACACCGAGTATCGATCGATACCGAGGAGTGACCTCGGTATCAACTGAAGCAGCATCGATCGATATCGACGGTATCAGCACCGAGTATCGATCGACACCGAGGGGCAATACCGATGCTCATGCTCGGTGTCACAGCTCGGTATTGCCGCCGGAAGATCCCGGGGGAAATGGTCCTTAATACGGAGCTGTGATACCGAGGAGTGACCTCGGTATCACTGAAGAACAAACCCAGTGCGTCCTCGGTATCGATCGATACCGAGGGTATCGATTGATACCAAGCACTTTTTATCCATTTAAACCGGGTCGGTACCCGGTTTGTTCCGGGTCGATTCGGTTCGTTACTATTCACTATTTAAGCTCAAAAACATAATTTGTGAGGGCTAAGTCTTTTTCTAAGCAAAAACCTCTCTAAGAGTGATTTGTAAGAGATTGATCCTTTGATTTTGAGTATTGTTTTCTTGATTTAATCCATCTATCTTCTACTTTCTAATCATTCAATCATCTTGATCATGAGCTTTAACACTTCCTTCCTTGGATTTGTTAAACCCATGATGATTAGTGAGTAGTCTTAAGGATCATGGGATAGGGTAGATTAGGGTGATCAAAGGTTGGATTAGTGGTGTTTAGGATTAGATAGTCTTATATTCCTTCTTGTCTAGAGTCCCTAATGCTAGATCTAGCTTGAAAGAGTGG
>PKML01055785.1:64363-80110 GCA_002933935.1 Eutrema yunnanense | reverse complement strand
CTAAACACATGGGTTCCTTTATCAGATATGAATGATGAATCAAGCTCTAAAAACACTAACCACATTGATGAAGTGCAAAAATTGGCTCAGGCTTCAGAAGAACTCTGCTGGAGACATGGATGTTTTCTAGTCAACTGGTCAGTCTTTGGATTTTTCGTTAGTCGATCTAGAACTGATTCTGTAACACTGTGCACTTAAAAACAAAATCAGATCAATAGGTTCAAGCACAGGATCATTATCTCCAACAAGTTTTGACTCAATAAAAACAATTTTGACTCAATAAAACGAATGACTCTAAGAAAAACAAACACAATGTCAGCAGACACCTCCCCCAGACTTGAACAACACTGTCCCCAGTGTTATCTAGCCTAGAGTCAGTGAAATAAAACAAAGGAACAGAATAAAATTGGGAAAAACAAGAAGTTACCTTTTGGAACAGTGAGTATCGACCGACACACAGCCTGTATCGATCGATACAGGCTTAAATCGACATGAACCTTTCTGAATCGCGTAGGGTATCGATCGATACTGAAGGGTATCTATCGACACTCAGGCGATTTCGAGTTTTGCTCCTTGTTTATCCTGACACAAACTCAAAACGAACGAAAATAAAAAATAAAAACGAATCAAATTCAGACTCACCAGTGGGTTGCCTCCCACTAAGCGCTCGTTTAACGTCAATAGCTTGACTGTAACGCCCTTCAGGCTGGATAAGAGTGAGAGCTTGCACCAAAACAGGCTCCACAACTTGACATTGCTATCTTCAGCGTTCTGCTCAACATGCTGTCCACAAACTCCTGTCCTTTCTCTTTCAGCTCAGAAGTAAGAAGTACTCTAGCCTTAGAGAATGGCTTCAAGGCTCCTTTGCACTTGACCTTATATTCAATCGAATCTCCATTGCACTTCTGAGGTATCAAAGTGATATGGGGATTCTCGACCTTCTTGCTCTTGGCCTTCTTCTTTGTTGCCTTAGCCTTCTTGACAACTTCCTTGGAGATGCTGGGCTGTTCAACTGAAATATCTGCGGCAGTAGGCTTATCAGGAGGCTCTTCCAAAATATCAATTGCTAGCGACTCTCCTGTGACAACCTTGATGTTAGAGGCACGTGTGGGAGCACCTCTAGGGGGAATGACATCATAGTAGACATCTCCGTCAATGTAAGAGAAAGAGAGTCTCTTATTAGGTGTGTCTATGATCGCGCCAGCAGTAGCCATAAACGGTCGTCCCAAGAGCAGAGAAACCTCAAATCCTTCACTCATCTCCACAACCTGAAAATCAGTGGGCACCAGACAATCTCCTACTTTACAGGCAAAGCATGGATAGTACCGTATGGAGGTGAGGTGGAGGAATTTGAAAACGTGAGAAGCAAAGTAGGGGGTCTTATATCAGCCTTCAACTGTTCGGCAATTCCCATTGATATCACATTGACACTAGATCCTGAGTCAACGAGAGACTCTTTGAACTCGACTCCAGAGATAGAGCATGGTACCGCGAATTTCCCTGGGTCTTCCCTCTGTTTCAATTTCCGCGGTTGTAGTGACTTGCGCCTTGCCTCGATAAAGAGTTCCTTAATTTCTTCCTCAGTTTCTCTGCAGTCTTTGAAGTGACTCAGCAGAGACCAGTCCTCTAGAGCTTCTTCAAAAGTGTATGAGTGGGGAATCCTTCGTACCCTCTTCTCAAAGCCACGCAGCTGCTTTGGAGTGATAGGATCTCTGAGGTGTTTAGGAGTAGGATTCAGCTTCTTGGACTTGCGAACTCTTTCTCCGATCACCTTAGGTATTTTCGCAAGTTCTGGCACGTTCTGCGAGGGGTATCGATCGACACCAGGTAGGGTATCGATCGATACTGTCGCTTTTGAATCGTTCCTGGCAGATACATCTTCATCAGAAAGAAGCTTCACGTTCGGGTTATCCAGCAAATACTTTAATCTAGCAATCTCCCATCCCTCCCTTGTCAGCTTAGGAACTATAGGATAAGGCATCCTGGGTATATATACTCGTTCTGCAACTATCTTAGGCGCCACAGTCGAAGTCTCAGTTGTCTCCTCAGAAATCGCCTCAGTATCGACCGATACCAATGGGGTATCGATCGATACACGGGTTTTTGAAGTATCCCGTTTTAGAATTGTAACCGGCATCGATCGACACTTGATGGTATCGATCGATGCCCTGGCGATTTCAGGCTCCTCATCGAAATTTCCTGCACTCGAGATGATGGCATTGACGTGTGCGTCGTGTGGATGAACTGTCTTTCCCTTAGAGTTTGCAGCAGACTGAGCTACTTGCGTTGCCAGCATCCTGTGATTGGTATTGAGAGCCTCGATTTTCCCATTCAGATCAGTGTACAGATGGTCAAGCTTCCCATTGAAATCCACTTGCAATTTCTACTGTCCCTGAAGAATCTGCTCAAGCATGGATTCCATCTTATTGTCTGTGGACTTTGGAGGAACGGGCTGGTACGAAGAGTTCCCGTAATTGCGAGTGTTGTTACTGAAGTTCCTGTTGTTGTTGTACCTAAATTGTTGACCCTGAAATCCAGAACCACCAACGTAGTTACAATCCTCCACTTCATTCTCAGCAGCAAAATGGACCGCTTTCTGATTCTTCCCGATCAGGAAGTCCAGCTTGGCTTGAACTTCAGCAATCTGCGATGCATCGATTCCTCAAGCTTGCTTCTTCCTCTCGAAGTCAGCATTCTTGGTGCTATTGCTAGATGCCAAGTTCTCAATTAGCACGACTGCATCATCTGGATACCTGGTGTTGAAGTTCCCATTACTCGCAGTATCCAGAGCCATCTGGTACCTCCAATCGATCCCTCTGTAGAATGTGCCCAGCAGATTGAACCCATGGTGTGGACAATCCCTCTGATAGGATTTGAAGCGAATCCAAGCTGCCTTGAGTCCCTCTGTTGGACCTTGAGAAAACTGAGAAATTTTGTTCCTGAGCTCTTCAGATCTCGCATCATCGTAGAAATTGCACATGAATGCTTTCTTCGTCTCATCCCATGTAGTCAGAGAATCAGGAGCTAACTGTTTCAGCCAATAAGAAGCATCCCCACCAAGAGAGTATGGGAAAAGTTTGCAGAACAAGAACTCGTTGGGTACTCCATTGTACTTCATTCCAGTGACCAAGTCCTCGAATCTCTCGATATGATCCATGGGATTCTCATGAGGTAAACCATGGAAAGGGCTCTGACTTACAAGAGCATTGTACGCAGGCTTCAGCTCGAAGTCGTTCCTCTGAAAAGTTGGGATGCGAATCGCAGATCGATTGGCATAGAACTGATCAGGTCTGTTGTGCTCAGCAAGTGTTCTACCTCGATCACCTGCAGCATTCCCAACGTTGGCGCGCCCAGCTGGCGCGATAATCTCAATAATAGCAGCAGGGACAACGACGTTTCCAGTCTCATCAAGTCGATGTCCTCTCTCATTACACACATGACCCTTTTGGTCTCTCAGAATCCCAGCCTCATCAGCTCTTAAAACCACTGGGTTGTTCATCCCTGATGTTTGCTTGGTCTTTCTGTTTGTGCGTTCCACAAGCGCTAGCTGTTCCAGTGACAGTTCAACTAACTGAGTGCTCTTGTTGCTCCTGGTTTCACGAACATGCATACACCTGCAAACAAAACACTAGACAAGGCACGTAAGTAACCAGAAAAATACGTTGAGTATCGATCGATACCAAGTGGTGTCGATCGATACCAACAAAGAAATCGCCAGAGTTTCGACCGATACTAGTGAGTATCGATCGATACTGACGGACTTAGTCGAAACTCGACAGCTAAAATCTAAAGGCGAAATTGAGTCCCCGGCAACGGCGCCAAATTTGATATGCTCAAATTAATACCCTAACAGTACTAAAGCAGTTGTCGTAGTATAGCTAGGGGTCGAACACAAGAACTCACAGAAACACACAATAGATTCTAGATGCTGAATTACGCTAAGTGAAACAGATGTAATTGAAAGCAGTGCAGAAATTAAAAAGGTTGTAAATCAATGGAGAGAATATAGGCCTAGGGTTTTTCTCAGGAAATCAATGAATGCACCTAAATTAACTAACAGGATTCAGATTACGCACGGTTCCTGAACTCAAATCACTAAAGTATAATTAACCAACTCTCGTTGCGAAAACTATCTAAATCTAAATCCTAGGAATTCCAAATCTCTTTGCGAATCCTAAAGTCTAAATCAGCTTTAAAATCATATGTTCACAAATCAATTAAACCAAATCTCTTTGCGAATAATCAATTTGCTCACCTAAGGTTCTATCAGGTAATTAATCGCACTCTCGTGCCTAATCAATTATCCTAAGATCTACGTTCCAGATTCGTCAACCTAGAATTAGCTTTGAGAACAACCTAATGTGAAGAACTAATTCAGATGGTGAATCCTAATAAAATAATCAACCTAACATTCAAAGAAATCCTTTATGAGAAAACCCTAAACCTAAAAGGGATCTACTCAGACATAGAGAATGAAACAATCAATATGTTTGAATAAAGCATCAATAGAATAGAAAGAATAACAAAAGGTTTTGAGATCTGATCTCGGACGAAGGGAGATTCAGACTTGTCTCAAACCAAAGTATAGAAAAATAAAGCTTAGCCTAAACAAGTGGCTGTAAAATCCTATTTATAACCTAAAACACGAATTGGGGCTTCTTGTAATTATTAAAGACTTCTGGGGCAAATCTGCAGTTCTTCAAATCTTCATTAAGTCGCGTGTCTTGGTCATGCTGCGATGGGTATCGATCGATACCAGGGGGTATCGATCGATGCTTGTCGTGAAATCAGGTACTCAGCAACACGACTTCAGCTTCTGCTCCAAACTGGTCCAGAAAGTTCCAATAATTCCAATAATGCTCCAAACGTGCTAAAACATGTAAAAGACTCTAAAAGACTCCAAAATACTATAAAGACTCTATGAAAAGGACTTATATCATGGCTTAAATAGGGTAAAAATCATGATATATCACTCTCTCAATCTATGAACGAAATAGGATGTTTGAATCACACAAACAAACTAAGTCGCAGCATCTAAAGAGTTAAGTGAATCGCACACTTAAAACTAAAGAAAAGAACAATTCTTCAAAGAATACGCTTTGAAAGAAAACAAGAAACTTCTGTATTAATTTGATTGAAAGGTGATTTACAATGAAAGCAAATCTGAGCTTATATAGTGCTCGTACAAGAATATTCTAGAAAGCTAAAATCAAAAAGACTAAAGAAACAAATCACAAAATAATCACAACTAGCCATTAGGCTTAATTGCTCGTCTTGGCCAAATAAGGCAAGCTGATCATGCTTGAGTCTTGACAGCTTGGGAGGAAATGTCGAGTGTCTAGATACACTCTGGTTGACGTGAGAAGTCTTCATTTCGTGGCCAAGGTTCATGGAATAGAGCCGTTGGAGATTAATGACTCTAAATGTGAATGCATCCGGATAAGCCAAGTTGACTTGCAAGGGGATCCGCCTGATCCTGTGTGTGCCGGTGCATGGTAAGCTGTTTCTAAGCTTCCTTAGTTGCCGTAGAATCTCCCCTGGTCGCCATAGATATGTTTGCAAAGTGTAGCAACCATTGGATCTAGGACTTCCCTTAAACAGAACCAAGTCAACCCGTTTTGGGAAATTGGGTGTAACTTGAGGATCCGATGGGAATTTCCTTTGATCTTTGGCATGTTGTATCCATAAGAGATCCAATAATATTCTCCAAATGGTCTTGGGTCGAGATCATTGCTGAGTTGTGCTGTGTAGCACGATCTTTGGCTTTGTCGCTGGATTGAGTCCAAAGCAGGTCCATCGATTTGTAAAATCGATAACTCCCATGTCTAAACCGTGTTTGAGATGAGTCAAATTTTCACGGTTGCTCTGATGAATCAAGATTCCAAAACAATTTATTTTGTAGCTTGATTATTTTTGGTTTGCTTGAAAAAATTCTTTGAATGCATGTATGTCTGAATCGCGTAAGCTGAAAATCACCTGATTTGAACGTTGAATAACCTCTTCACCTGAACTCGGATTGGACTGATTCCACTTCGAGGCGTGCTCTGGTTGAGCTGAGAATGTAGTCCAAGTGGTTTCACGGCCTGACTCCTTGTGATTGAGGCAAAATTCTTCAAGACGTGCATTTTCTTCCATTTTATAGGTGCTGGGCAATAGTAGCGTATAAGAGCAACTGTCCCAACAACATAGAAGAATCGCTGTCGCCAATAAACAAGACCAGCTAGTGATCTTGTCATACGCTCAGTACAATTCCTCTCTGAGGTGGTAGTATTTCCATGCGCTTTCACATTGATGATTGAAGCATCGACAATCGTCTCTTCTTTGATATCGCCTATGATATCTTTATATGTGTGCATCTTCTCCTCGCCATGGTCGGTTTTGGTTCTGATGTCCTCATCAGCTAGCTAGGGGTGTCAAAATGGGTTATGGGTCATGGGTCATTTTGTAATGGGTCAAAGGTTAAATGGGTGACCCGTTGGACCCATAATCATGACATCATCATGACATCATTATGACATCATAGCAATATTACCTATCATACCATCATTTTTTTCTCAAAAAGCAACAATCCATCATTTTCCGCTAAAAAGTGATTCCGCGTTTTCCCGCCAAAAACGCGATTCCGCATCCCCCCCCCTCCCGCCAAAATGTTATTCCGCGTTTTCCCGCCAAAAACGTGATACTGCGTTTTCACGCCAAAAACGTGATACTGCGTTTTCACGCCAAAAACGTGATTTCACATTTTTTCGCCAAAAACGTGATTACACATTTTCCCACCAAAAACGTCATTCCGCATTTTCCGCCAAAAACGTGATTACACATTTTCCCGCCAAGTGATTCCACGTTTACCCGCCAAAAACATGATTTCACATTTTCCCGTCAAAAACGCTATTTCGCGTTTTTCCGCCAAAAACGTGATTCCGCGTTTTTCCGCCAAAAACGTGATACTGTATTTTCCTGCCAAAAACACAATTATGTATTAGCCTGCCAAAAACGTCATTCCGTGTTTTTCTGCCAAAAACGTGATACTACGTTTTTCCGCCAAAAACACAATTATGTATTATCCTGCCAAAAACGTCATTCCTCGTTTTCCGGCACAACATTATTCGGTATTTCTCCCCCAAAAATGTAATTTCACATTTTGCGTCAAATACATGGTTCGACGAATTCTTGACCAATTCACGATAATTAAAGAAAATTTGTTTATTCATAATATAAGTAAAGTATAATATTATTTACCATTTTTAATTTTCTTATTTCAAAATTATCAATGATATTTATTTAAATAAATTTTTGTGATGGGTCAGCCATTTGACCCATTTTGACAGTCAATCCATTAGGATCATGGGTCATTCTCTTGTATGGTCCTGCTGAGCTTTACCAACAAATGCTAGCCAAAGCTTATTTCTTTGACGCCAAGTTACTTCGTCTATACGAACTGATTTTTCTCTCAAGATACAGAGCAAATACGGCAGCAGAATTTCAGAATCAGAATTATCTCCCTCGGAATCTGCCAGTGAGCAACATCATTACTGTTTAGTACCTTCTCCATCCTTCCTCAGAGAGGAAGTAAAGCTGTGGTGTGGATATCAAATCAAGCCCGTAAGGCTCTAGTGATCTTCCAAAGCTTCTTCAAATCTCTTGAGCAGCTAATATCAACATCCTTGCATCTTCATCAAATTCATCCCCTTTTGAAACGTACTATTAGTTGGACTTTCAACCAAAAACTTCTCATCCAATCTTTTTATAAATAAGGTCATGGTCTATGTCTCCAAGGCGAATCTGTTTGAGTTATAACTTTGGGGTATTGAGTTATAACTTCTCATCCACGTATTGCTTTTACTTCTATTCCAATTGCAGAGAACTTACACCATATCTTAAAGGTTCGGGAACTCCAAATCATTCTCTACGAGCTCCTGATCGTGAGAGACCAGCAATGTCAGCACACACCCAATCATCTTTTAATGATGGTTCAAGCGGCAACTTGATATGAGCCAATAATCTAGTTTTAGTTCGCGTAATCGGACCGGTATAATAAGACGTTATCGTGAAAGTAAGAAGAGAGAATTAAACGTAAGCTTCCTCTTAACCATAATTCTCTTTTGGAGATTAAGGTTAATTGTTGGAAGTTGATTTCTTATTGATCAATAAAGACCTTTATATAGGCATTGGTACAATCATATATAGTAAAAGCGAAGTAAATTTTCGGAATTGAGCTATCTCATTCACCCTAAACCGTAAAACTCGGTTAGTCCTTTTTATATCAGTTTGATTTAAGTTTTTTTGTCGTACCGATTATCGATTTTGGGCTTTCAGTTTTAAAATTTTAAGGCCCATTTTTCGAAAACATACATAGTTTCGAGTTTGATATTCTGTGGCCGCTTTTGTGTTTTTTTGGGTTGTGATTTTCGTTTTATCGAAACCCTAAGTTTTTGACTTGCTATAAATATATTTCACGTTTATAATTTTTTTAAAACTCATAGTCTTTGTGACGTCTAATTTTTCTATTTCTCTCTTTTGGCTTGATTTTTTTGTAACTTTTGTGCCATCTTATTTTTCTTTTGCTCTGTTTTGGTTTGATTTTTTTCGAATCGTTTTTTGGTTTTGCTTCAATCAAAACTGATCGTTGATTTTTTTNAAAATTGTTCGTTGTTTTTTTTTTTTTTTTTTTGAAGGGTGCATGGTGGATAATCCTAATACTGTAGATTAATCTACCTATCGAGGTTTGTTTTCTTTGCTTTTCTGTTTTGTTTATCCGATCGGAGATAAGTTTTTATGTCTTTTTGTTTGGTTTTAACAACCAAACACATATATGTTCTTCTTGTGCTTTGTTATCGAAACCGCCGTTTCTTAAAGTGTGTTCGCCATCGTCTCTTTCTTTCGTTTACTGATTATTATTACTGATTATTATTCTCTTTTTGTACTTTTTAGGTTTTCGTGTGTGAGTTTGTATATTTTTTTTTTGCTTTGTTTAACTTTATTCTCTATGCGATTGGTTTTATTGCTTTTTATCGTCTGTCTCGATCTAATTATCTACTTCTTTGTTGATTTTGATCTGTTTTAAATTAGATTGTTTGTGTTGTTCATTGTTCTTTGTTGATAGAAGGCCGACTAATTTGAGTTTTTGTTCGTGTAGGTGGATCTAATTCTGGAGATATTTACGCGGTGTGTGCATCCTTTATGCTCTACCGACACGTTTGCCATCGACTCTCTGTTTTTTGTTTTTGTTATCTACTCTCTGTTTTTGAATGGTTGTTTTCTCATAATTCGGTAAAGTGCTAAGTGCTAACATGTTACTTTTGTCTTCTTTTAGAGATATATCCTTAATAGCAAAGCAAATTGGACTTTCCAATATAGTACTTACATACGATATTACGGTTTCATTGTTCTTATTTGTTTGTTTTCTTTGAATTTGGTGTGATTTTGGTTTTTAGAAACGATGACTCTGTGCCGATCAACATCTATCTCTGCAAACGATGAGGCCATATTCAAGCAACTCTTCGCTCATTCTCTCGGTAAAGTTTTGGTTTTATTCTTTGATGATCTTGGAAAACTGGTGGAAATCGACAAAATCCTTATAGACTCAGTATAATTGTTTGTTCTAATTCAAGTTTTTCTGTTTTTCGAATTTTTGATATATTATGGTTTTTACCCCTTTTAGGCCATGATATAAGTCCGTTTTATAGAGTCTTTCTGCTATTTCGTAGTGTTTTAGAGTCTTTTACAGGTCTTAGCACGTTTGGAGCATAATTGAAGATATTGGAGCTTTCTGGAGCATTTTGGAGCAAAGCTGAAGTTCGTGTTGCTGAGTACCCGATTTCACGTTAAGCATTGATCGATACCCCCTGGTATCGATCGACACTCATCACAGCAGACACGACCCGCGACTTTAATGAAGAGTTGAAGTATTGCAACTTGGTCCAGAAGTCTTTAATATTTACAAGAAGGCCCAAAACGTGATTTAGGTTATTTAATAGGATTTTACAGCCACTTTGTTGGTTACGCTTTATTTTATTCTGGATTTGTGAGAGAGATTTTCAAGGGAGACAAGTCTGATACTCTGTTCGTCGAGAGAAGATTTCGAACCCTTTTGTTACTCTTTCTTATTTTCTATTGAGTATTTATTCAAACATGTTGATTGTTTCATTATCCATGTCTAAGTAGATCTCTTGTTAGGTTCAGGGATTCTCATAAGGGATTTCTTTGAATGCTAGGTTGATTAGTTATTTAGGGTTTATAATATGAATTAGTTCTTCGCCTTAGGTTGTTCTCAAAACTAATTCTAGATTGATCACCTAGAACTTAGATCTTAGGATAATTGATTAGGCACGACAGTGCGATTAATTACCTGATAGAACTTATGGTGAGCAAATTGATTATTCGCAAAGAGATTTGGTTTAATTGATTTGTGAACATATCAAACCTGAAATTAAGGCTGATTTATTCTTAGGGATTTGCTAAGAAATTTAGGATTCTGAAGTTTAGATTTAGATAGTTTTCGCAACGACAGTTGGTTAATTATACTCTAGTGATTTGAGTTCGAGAACCGTGCGTAACATGAACCCTGATTAGTTAGTTTATTTTGCATTCATTGATTTCCTGATAAATATCCCTGAACCTATCTTTTTCCCATCGATTTACAACTCGTTTACTGCTTACTGCTTTTTGTTTAATCTGAACTGTTTAGCTTGACTTGATACTATACAATTTATTGTGCAATTTCTCTGAGTTATTGTGTTCGACCCCTGATATACTGCAGCAACTGTTTTAGTACTTTTTATTGTATTAATTTGAGCATATCAATTTTGTAAATAGTGATAAATTTCAGAGGATATGTTTAAGGAATCTTTAAGACTTTTCAGGATTTCTCTTAATTCCATATTTCATTTTGTAAATTCTGAACTGTTCTCTTTTTCCAGGATGTATTTTATGTCGATTTGAACATTTTTGGATGACAGTTCCAAATAGGAATCTCAAAGTGGTGGGAATAGATTAAATGTTTGATTGCTTTGTTTGTTTACATGTTCGCTTGGTGTGTTTAGGACGTTCTACTTCTTCTTTGTGTCACACAACCAGAAAGATGCTCCTATTGTGATTTGGTTCACTAGAGGGTATGGATGTAGGAGTGAGTTGGCAATGTTCTATGAGAAATGTCCTCTCAAGATTGCTCAGAATGTCTCTTTCTTGGGATGAGTATGGATGAGACCATATATTTCTCCAATTCTTATTAGTTTGTCGCCTTCTGCTCTTAATTTTTGCACATGAGAGTTAATTGAGAATTTATCTGGTAGGCTTCCAATCACATGTTGAAAACTGGTTTCAGACAAAAGTGATGTCCGTCATAACAAAAACGGCTTTAGCCATCTGTATGATTTTCTGGAGGTTTGGTCATTGGATTCTCTATTGAGTTCCTTTTTCATATGAACTTTTGTGAATACAGAAACCTGTTTTTGTGTTTTGTTTCTATCTTCTTATATCATGGCAAGACGAATTTTGTTTGTGATATTATGCAGTTTGTTGTTGATCTTTAGTGCTATGAGGACTTTTGTTCTTATAAAAAAGAGAATGATACATATGCTTTGCCAATGAGATATACAAAATTGGATGCTTTATTAAATCCCTTACGATACTAAAGCTAGGTAAAGATAAAGTTACGAGGTAGTGGTATGATATTTGTGGTGTTATTTTTATAACATATTAGGTTATTCGTCAGTGTGTAAATTAAAAGCTTTAATTACATAGTCTTAGGAGTAGTAATTAAGTGAGACTTCATATTTGTGAACTATGGCAACAATTTTAAAGCTCATTTATATTTATATATTAACATCATATCAATTCTACGACCAATTTTTGTTTGTAACCAAAATTTATGTAATAAACAAAATTTACAAGTAAGACTATTCTGTGTTGGAACTAATTTTTGTCAAAACTCGAGGGCTTGATAAAAGTGTGTAAGTGTGAAAAGAAATGAGTTAAGCTCTTTATAATGAAATGTTTTCATTAACCGAGAAATGTTTTCTTGTGTATATATGTTGGAATGGTTGTGTCTTAAATGAACAACATGAGAGAAGAAAAGCCATACGTGCGACGTTCGCATCTTGGGCCTTGATTGGGCCCGTGGACTTTTTGAGGTATCGATTGATACCCCTTGGTATCGATCGATACTCAGTGGGCCGACACTGAGTATCATCCTCTGATATACAAAAAACACATTCTAAAAGTTCTAGCAATAGTTTCTTCAATTCCCTGCTGTCTAGAGAGTAAGTCTTTATTCGAGAGTATCGTAGTTTAATGTTCGTTAGATCTGATATCAAGTGTAGATGATACAGATTACTTTGGTTGTATCCTGGGACTCATGGATCTATAAAAACCCGTCGCACTATGGGAGATTCTTAGAGTTAAGGAAAGAGATTCATCTCGCCTCCTTAGATTTGTTATTGCTTTATCGTTTATGAATCGTCTGTTCCTTAACTGTTTATTTACTGATTATCGTGATTAAATCTCTCCTGTCTATTGTGCTAAATTTTGGTCCTACAATCTTAACTCTAAGAAGATCCAAATTCTGTTTATAACTTAAATTGGATCTTTAATCACGAGTAAATAAACGTTTTCAAACGATTTTTTAAAAAACGATTCTTCTACTGCTGATGATACTCAAACGTTATCAAACCGCTGTTTAGCAACTTGAAACGTGTAGTAGAAGCAGATCTGCTTTAAACATCTTCTAAAACCGTCTTTAATTGCGATTAAAGAACGGTATAATCAACGAACACACATCTGTTCTTGATAGGTTCGATTCAGATCGAGGCCTTGTGAGTATCGATCGACACCCTATGGTATCGATCGATACTGGACTAAATTGTATCAGTCGACACTTAAGTGTATCGATCGATACCATGCAAACAGTGTATCGATCGGCACCTCAGTGTATCGATCGATACTTTGCATCGACCAAGTTGGTCTATGTCGATCAATACTGTGTATAAGACACAGGTATCGATCGACACTGTGGTGCTATGATCGATCCTGTGAAATTCACTTGTATCGATCGACACCCAGGGTGTATCGATCGACACTAAGCGAGTATCGATCGATACCAGGTTGCTTCGAATGACACAGTATGTGCATCGAGCATCAATCGGAACCCAGGGTGTATCGATCGACACTAAGCGTGTATCGATCGATACCAGGTTGCTTCGAATGACACAATATGTGCATCGAGCATCAATCGGAACCCAGGGTGTATCGATCGACACTCAACGTGTATCGATCGACACCAAGATGCTTCGACTGACACAGTATGTGCATCGAGCATCGATCGACACCTACGGTGCATCGATCGACACCATACGGGTGCATCGATAGACATTGAATGTGTATCGATCGATACCAAGGAGTATCGATCGACACCAATGCGATTTAGTTCGATATTAGAATTGCGATTCTTTAAGTTGATATATCGATACTAACTAAAAGTTGTTTCCTTGTCTTAATAGAATGACAACTGAGATGGAAAACAACTCTGGATCGGTGGAGAAAACCAGTGAGAAGGTTGAAACGACTGCTTGTCAGATCGAGACTGTGAAAGTTCCTGCTGGAAATCACGTCGCTCCTCCAGCCAAGTTTGATGGGACATCGTTCAAGATGTGGAAGAGGAAGATGTTCTTCTATCTGACCACACTGAATCTGCAGAAATACACCAGTGAGGTGAAACCTGTTCTCCCAGAGGATAACACAGACCCACGTGCGCTTGCGAGTGTCCACGCTTGGGAGCATGCTGACTTCTTGTGCAAAGGCTACATCCAGAATAGCCTATCGGACTCTCTGTATGGGGTGTACGAAAATGCTGAAACCTCTAAGGATCTGTGGGATTCGTTAGACAAGAAGTATCGCGTTGAAGATTCTGGTACTCAGAAATTCACTGTGGCGAAGTTCGAGCATTACAAGATGGTGGATTCAAAACCACTAATGGAACAAGTCGATGAGGTGCAGAGGCTCTTACTTGACATCCATGCTGAGGGAATGCGACTGTGTGAAACCTATCAAGGTTGCTGCATCATTGAGAAGCTACCTCCTGGTTGGACGGACTTCAAGAACTACCTCAGGCTAAAGAAAAAGAAGATGAGTCTTGAAGATCTGATTGTGAAGCTCCGTGTAGAGTCTACAAATCGGGAACAACAGATCAATGTAGGTGTGAAAATTCGCGAACACAATGCGAACATGGTTGAACACCAAAACCCCAAGTGGCAGAGCAAAGGTCGCCTTAACAAAGGTAAAGGGAAGATGCCACCAAAGAACTTCCAGAAGTTCAAGAACAAGAGTGGTCAAAATGATCAGACTTCTCAAAGGTTCTTAGGAATGTGCAACTTCTGTGGGAAGCAAGGGCACAAATCCGTGGATTGTCGCAGCAAGAAGGCTCAAGCTAACTTGACTGAAGCTGACATGTGTGCTGTGGTCACTGAGGCCAATGTTGCTGAAAGCCATCCAAAGACTTGGTGGTTCGATACTGGTGCAACCAGACACATCTGTATGGATCGAGAGCTGTTCTCCACATACACAAAGACCAAGAATGGTGAAAAACTCTTAATGGGTAATTCTGCCTCGTCGACTATTGATGGTCACGGGAAGGTTGTTCTGAAGCTCACCTCTGGACAGGAGCTGGTTCTTACGAACGTCGCTCATGTACCAGACATTCGCAAGAATCTGATTTCTGGATCGCTTATAAGTAAGCATGGATTCTCTGTGAAGCTGGAAGGTGATAAGCTAATCCTCACGAAGAATGGGATGTATTTGGGTAAGGGCTTTGTCTGTGACAATCTTTTTAAGATGTCTGTTGAGGCTGTAATCCGTAAGGATAATGTAACCGAGGCTTCTACCTCGAAGAACCCTAAGATTAATGATAAGAAACCTATTGCTTATCTGGCTGAGTCTTTTAATATTTGGCATGAACGATTATGACATGTTAACTTTAAGTCTATGAGTAGATTAATGAACATGATTCCTAAATGCAAATTAAGCAAAGACAAATGTGAGGTTTGTGTCCAAGCCAAACTCACTAAAACGCCATCACCCAGCGATCAAAGAACAACAGAACCTCTGGGTTTAATTCACACAGATTTATGTGATTTAAAATATATTCAAACCAGAGGAGGCAAGAAATATTTCGTGACTTTCATAGATGATTGTACGAGATATTGTTACATCTTTCTTTTAAGAAGTAAAGATGAAGCCTTGGACAAGTTTAAAGAATATAAGCTGGAAGTTGAAAACCAACTCGGCAAGACCATAAAAAAGGTCAGAAGTGATAGGGGTGGTGAATACAGTGAACCATTTGATGCATTCTGTAGAGCACATGGCATTATTCATCAAACAACTGCCCCTTATTCACCCGAATCCAATGGAGTTGCTGAAAGAAAAAACAGAACTCTCAAGGAAATGATGAATGCAATGTTGCAGGAATCTGGGTTAGCCCAGAACATGTGGGGGGAAGCTCTGCTTACCTCAAATTATATCCTGAACAAAATTCCACACAAAGTCACAGGAAAAACTCCTTATGAACTTTGCCTGGCAAAAGTTGCAGTACCACTTCCGAAAAAGGTCACCATTGGACCTAAAACGGTAGATTGCATTTTCATCGGATATGCACACAACAGTAGTGCCTATCGATTTCTGGTACATAAATCAGATATACCAGATATTCATGCAAACACAATAATGGAGTCAAGGAATGCATCCTTCTTCGAAAAT
>PKML01055785.1:6941-59840 GCA_002933935.1 Eutrema yunnanense | reverse complement strand
GATATCAGTCGCCCTGATACAAAGGCTGATTGAGTCTCAGAAATCAGATCCGGTAGCAATATCTTTAACCTCTGACATAACACTTTCGAGATGATCTTATACCCCACATTACACAAACTTATAGGTCTTAATTCCATCATACGAGTTGGTCTTCCCGTTTTTGGTATTAGGCAAATGTTAGTCATGTTCAGCCTTTGATCAAAAGAACCTGTTTCCAGAAAACCGTTAACCAGATCTACTACATCTGACTTTATTATATGCCATGATCTTTGGAAAAATAAAGCCGTCATTCCGTCCGGGCCCGGAGCCTTCTCTGGATGCATCATGAAAAGTGCTCTACGAACTTCCTCTTCCGTGGCCTTTGCCGTGAGCATATCATTATCTTGTTCCGAAACTAATGCTGGAATCTCGCTGAGGGCCTCCTCAAATTCCCTCGGTGAAGTGGATGTGAATAATTCCTCGAAATAGTTTACCGCTACTTGTTCTACATCTTTGTCTGAGGTAACCCAAGCTCCTGATGCATCGTGTAGACCCGTGATTCGATTTCTCGCCCTGCGTGTTTTAACTTGCGCGTGGTAAAACTTTGTATTTCTGTCCCCCACCGTTGCCCATAGGGTGCGACTCTTCTGTTGCCAGAATAATTCCTCATCCAGATAAGCCTCTTTCAGTTTCCTCGTAATATCCATGAATTCCTCATGTGTACTATTATCATCATTTTGGACCACCTCTAATGCTTGTTGTAAGTCCCTAATTTTCTCTTTGCCATATGGCAAATTTGTTTTCCGCCATTTTGAAATTTCTCTCCGGCAATTATTTATTCTCTCTATAAAGAGAGTCCCGCTTCCCGCTGTGTTAATTTCCCAGCCCTTTGCTATTGTTTCCATCAGACCATCCCGCCCAATCCACCGTTTATCGAACCGAAACTGACCCTGTTTCCGGGGTATTTTGTCCTCTGTAGTGGCGACAATCGGCCTATGATCCGACCCAATCATTGCTAAATATTCCACGAATGAATGGGAGAAAATCTCATGCCAATCCTCGTTTGCTAAGGCCCTATCCAGTCGACACCGCACACATCAGTAGTAGATCTGGCCCTATCCTCGTTAGAAATTTTAGATGAGCTTACTACGGATAATGTGGCCGAGGTGGAGGAGTTAACGGAACAAGAAACCTTTACTGATGGAATTTTGGATAATTTTGGTGATGATTTTCTTGATGCTGAGTTCCTTGGGGATGATATGGAGTTAGGAGAAATTGGGGAGGATGCGGTGGTAGGGGCTGAGATGGTGTGGCCAGAGGAGGTGGTTGATAAGGAGGGGATAGAGACGGATGTTGGTACGGTGAAGGTGGAGGGACCAACGAAGGATAAGGAGTTCAAGGAGGGGCTTACTCAGGTTAAGCGGAATCAGGTTAATAAAATGAAGAAAAAAATGATTGGTGCAGGTTCAAAAATGCGTTTTGTGCAGGGTATTATCTCGCCAAGGAAGAAGGGGGTACCAAAGCCTGTGGGAAGGGCCGGGGAAGCACCTCAGGGCATCGGTAATAATCCATCAAAGACTAGACCGACGACAGAATTCTCGACACCGGAGGATTAGGTATGCTGTTCACGGATAGGTGTCTTCGATCTATGGATTATATGGGGTCGTTATGCATTTTTCGGGAAGTCAGGATGAGGCGGAGACTTGAGTTCAATTTCTGGTTAAAATTTTTTGTTTTTTTATTCTGTTTTGTTTCGGTCATGTTTCCTTCCAAGGAATTTTCAGATTTAAGAATTTGGAAACGGTTGAGCCGTTCCCTTTGTATGGAGGTCATGCTATTAATTTTCATTATAATAATTTCCAGCCTTTTTATTATATGTTATCCGAGTTGGTGGTTCTAAAGCTGTTACTAAGGAAAAGATACGGGGAGAAATATGAATTTGGGATTTGGTTAGCCGGCCCTATCCCGGGATCTGGTTCGGGTAAAGTTAATACGTTTTTTTTTATGCGGATTTTGAGTTGGAATTGTTACGGGCTTGGCAGTCCGTATACAACAAGTTACCTTCGGGAGGTATGGAAGAAACATAAACCAGAGTTTCTGTTTCTTTCAGAAACAAAACAAGATTTTTTATTTTTGCAAAAGTTTCAAACTCATCTCGATTATGATAAATTGCATACGGTGGAACCATGCGGTGCGAGTGGTGGATTTGCTCTATTCTATGATGAATCCTCGCAGGCTAATGTAATTTTTTCCAAAAATCGGATAATTGATATTGGAGCGACCATGCAAGGAAAAAAAGCTTATTTATCATTTGTGTATGGAGATCATGTACCAAACATACGGGATCGGGTTTGGGAAAGTCTAACTCGAACAAGTCTATCCCGTTCAGGTCCGTGGATAATAATTGGGGATATAAACGAATTGGAAGGTAATAATGAGAAACAAGGGGGAAATTTAAGACATGCATCAAATCCGGTGAATATATGTTTGGGTTTAGGCTTCGTTATTTTTCCAGGTTTTTTTGGGGATCTACTGTTGTTAATTCGGTGGTACAATGTTGTTTCAATGGCGGTTCCTATTCTATATATAAAAACTCTTTCGAGATCTATTTCTTGCTACAAAAGAATCTTTCACGCGTTATGAAAGCAGAATTACTTTGGAAGGATAGCGGAAACACTCCGGGTCGTCGAAAAGACGGATCAGGTCAAATGGCTCCAAACGGAGCAAAAAACATAACATACTGGTTAATTTATGAGAATTCTTAGTTGGAATTGCCAGGGACTTGGGAATAAGTATACAATAGGTTATCTTAGGGAGGTGTGGAAGAAACATAAACCTGAGTTTTTGTTTCTTTCAGAAACTAAACAAGAATTTTCTTTTATGCAAAAATTTCAGTTGCATCTCGGTTATAATAAATTGTTCACGGTCGAGCCGCGTGGTGCGAGCGGAGGACTGGCTTTATATTATGATGATTCTTTTAATGTTACGGTTTTATACTCTAGTAATCGAATAATTGATATCGAGGCAACAATACAAGGAAAAAAAGTCTTCTTATCATTTATATATGGTGATCCGATACCAAAAAAGAGAGACCAAGTCTGGGAACAGTTAACACGGACGAGTCTAACAAGAGCGGACCCCTGGTTTATAATAGGGGATCTAAATGAAATAACGGGAAATAACGAGAAACAAGGAGGAAATTTAAGACCCGCTTCCTCCTTTATGTCATTTAACCTGATGATACAACACTGCGGTTTCTTGGAATTTCAATGTTTGGGTAACACAATGTCTTGGCGAGGAAGACGAAACTCGAAAATTGTGCGGTGTCGACTGGATATTCTTTGAAATTATCAACGGTAAACAAAAATAGTTGTTAAACAACCATTTTTCTACAACAAAAATTGTTTATTCTCTTAATAATAATAATAATAAAAACTTTTTTTGTTTACGGGCAAAACCAACTTCGATTTGTTGGAACTATCACCTCCGCCCTTAATAATTAAAGTGTGTTGAATAAAGTTATGAGTGGATAAAGTCGTGAGTGGTTTGTGAGTGGATAAAGTTGTGAGTGGTATGTGAATGGTGTGTAATTATTAAAGTGTGTTGAATAAGTGCGTGTAAAATATCTTATGGAATATTCCTCTAATCTTTGGCCAGGTTATCAACACCTTTGGTTCCACCAACTTAGATTATATGTTTAAAGAATTTTGGAAGGTTAAAATTCTTACATTTATATTATACTCAATTTTTTTTTTTTTTTGTAATTTGGTGGCTTTTGGCTTAATTATTTTCTTATAAAAGCAAGCAAAAGGAAGAATAAGTTGTCGAAGAAGAAGAAGAATTTGAAAAAGGATAAAGTAAGTATGTTATTCTTTTATGTTGAGAGAATATGTATAACTGTTTTTTTCTTTCTAAGTTTGATCTTTCTTTTTTTGGTTACTTTTTATATTTTGTTATGTACACATGTTGTGCTTCTTTTTGTCACTTATGCTAACATGTTCTAATAGTTCTATATTTACGTCTCATACTCTTTTTGATGCTCTTTCTTTATTTTCCTTTATACAATATACTATCTTAACACAATTATAGTTTGGTTGTATTACTTTTACAGGCATAGCGTCACACTCTTCCACACCCTTACGAGGCATCGTTTTTGAAAAGTTGTGTATTGTAAATGTGTTTTATCTGATTTTGATTTTGATTGATTGAATAAAAGTCTTACAAAACCTCCATTAGAGGAAGCAGTAATATAGCAAAACAGCGATGAAAAAAAAAACATGTTAGCCCACAAATCTTACGCTCTACGCTCTATTTTTTAATTTCACAAGAATTATTATACCACCTTTAATGAAATTAATTATGTACAAATCTATACAACTATCAATTATAATTCATATTCAAAATAAGAAGAACAAAAACCGGAAGAAGAAGAAGTCGAAGGACATGAAGAAAAATAAGAAAAATAAGTCGAAAAAGATGAGGATGAAGACAAAGACAAAGTTATATCAATTAAATCCGGAAGAAAAATAAAAACATGGATAAAAAAAAATAATGAAGAAGCATAAGGATAAGAAGATGAGAAAGTTGAAGAAGAAGAACAAAATTGGAAGAACATAAATAAGACATCGGAAAAGTTAGAGAAGAAGAAAAAGAAAAAAAAACGAAGTATAGTAGAAGAAGAAATACCGAAGATGATGTAGAAGAAGTTGAAAACGGTGAAGATGAGGAAAGCGACGAAGAAAAACCAAAAGAATAAGAATTCAAATAAGACAAAGAATATGAAGAACAAGTGGAAGAAGAGGATGAGTAAAAAAGTGGAAAAGAAGTCGAAGACGATAAAAAAAGAAGAAGAAAAATACGAGGAGGAAGATAAGAAGAGGAAGCAGATGAAGACAAAGTAAACGAGATAAATAATAGAAAATAGAAAAAAAGAAAAATCAGAAGAAATAAGACGAAGAAAAACCAAAAGAAAAAGAAGAAGCAGATTTCGAAGAAGACAAAGTCGATAAATGAGTAGAAGTAGAAGTCGAAGACGATGAAGATGAAGAAGGAAAAGACGAGGAATATAAAAGAAAAAGAAGAGGAGGAAGAAGAAGACGAAGCTGATTAAGAAGAACTCAGAAAATACAAAGACACATACGTTCAAGATAAGGAATGAGGCTCGAAGATGAAGATGACAAAGTATGAGAAGGTGAAGATAGAGAAGGTGGCTCAGAAAACCTGAAGAATAAGAAACCAAAGAAGATAAATGCGATGAATTAGGAGAAGGAAGAAGAAGAGGAAGACGAATAAAAAATGGAAGAAAAAGAACAAGAAGAAGTCGAAGAAGACGGAGATTATGAAAAAGAAGAAGCCCAAGACGATTAAAAAAGGATACGAAGAAGAAGAAGATAAAGCTGGAGAAGTAGAAGATGAAGAAAAACCGGAGTAATAGGATGTCGAGAAGATTAAGACGATGTAGAAAGATTATAAGAAGAAGAAGAAGAAAAAACTGAGAGAAAAAAAAATCATGAGAAGACGGAGATGATGACAAAGAAGTCGGAGAAGACTGAGATGATGAAAAAGAATAACGAAAAGATGATGAAGAAACATAGTTTAGGAAGAGTTCCAACTAGGGAGAAAGAAAATCGTTCGTAATTATAATGTGTGTGTCAAAGAAACATTATTCACTATATTATCGAGCTTTGTGAATTTCGTTTCCTCGGTTTTACGACCACAAGTGAAAAACACTACACAAGTATATATAAAGGAGGATAAGGATTGAGTGTGTGTAAACAAAGGTTTCAGATAAGCGGGAATTTCGTTGATGTTGCATGAACATTTTGGAATCTTATTATTGACGTTGGCAGAAAATACTTCATTTCGAATCGATAAGGATATCATGAGAAAAATGAGTCTTCGAAACCGTGGATACTTTTTGTGCTATTGTCTCAATCGTATGATATATTCGATTTTGCACGAGTTTAAAAATTGAAATGAAAATTGATAAATGGAGCAAATCGATTGTTACTATACTAAACTTAAAAGGACTTTTGATTGACATGGGAATAGGCTACTAGTAAATTTTCTCTCAAATGATGAAATAATTTTCTATGACACTACTGATATAACAGAGTATTTCGGTCATTTTGTCCATACAAGTTTTTGTTAGCATTTGGGCTCCTTATCATTACAGAAACAAATTAATTTTGATGGAATTTCTTTGGATTTTTACTTTTCATGACTGGTGACTGTTTCGTTATTATATCTTCCTTTTTTATTACATTTCTCCTTCGTTTCAAGAGGAGGGTTCATGTTAGAACGGTCGGATAATATGTGTCCATGTTATCTATGTGCTTTTATTTCAGAAGATTCTTTGAAACTGATCGTTTGTGTAAAGATATCCAAGCCCATAAAAAATGTGAAAATATATATACAAAAAATTCCAACTTCCAAAAATTAATTAGAAGAAGGAAAATACGAGGAAGATGAAAAATCGAAAGTCAAATAAATGGAAGAAGTAGAACACAAAGAAGAAGTAGAAGATGTGGAAGAATAAGAAGCTGGAGAATACAAATACGATAGACGAAAACGGAGAAAAGCAGAAGAAAAATCATAAGAATAAAACAAAGAAATTCAGAAGAAGAAAACAAAGAAAAACCGATTGAAAAAAAAAATAAGAAGTCAAAGAAGACGAAGACGATAAAGAAGAAGAAGTAGGAGTTGAAAACGATGGAGGATAAGAAGGAAAAGACGAAGAATATGAAAAACTAAAAGATAAAGAAAAGGGAGAAGAAAAATACGAAGCCAATGAAGACAGTGAAGAAAAGAAAAATAGTCAGAGAAGACGAAGATGGCGAACAAAGAAGAACGAAATGACGAATTTGGAGAAGAAAAAAAAACAACCAGAAGAAGAAGTCGGAGAAGAAAAAACCAATACATAGTAGACGAAGTGGAAGAAGGAAAATATGTGGAAGAAAAAAAAGAATAAAGAAAGAGAAGAAAACCAGAAGATGAATAATACAAAGTAGATGAAGGTGAAGATGAGAAAAAAACGAAGAAAAAGCATAACAAAAAGGGTTTGGATAAGACAAAGAATGCCAAGGAGGTATAAGAAGCATAGAATAAAGAAGGCTAATAAAAATCGAAAAAGAAGAAGAAGAAGAACTGAGAGAATACAAAGATGATGAAGAAGAAATCAAAGAAATAGGAAAATACGAGGAAGAAAAAAAACCAAAAGAGGAAGAAAAAGAAGACACAGCATAATAGTAAGAAGAAATAGAAGTCGAAGACGGTGATGAAGATGAAAGAAAAGGGTAAGGAATAAGAAAATCAAAATATATATAAGAGGAAGAAGAAGAAGTAGAAGTCAAAGACGATGAAGAAAAATAAGGAAAAGATGAGGAACTGAAAAAGCTTTAAAATTGGAGAATGAAGAAGAAGGCGAATAATAACCGGAAAAAGAATAAGAAAAATACGGAAATGAACAAAACCAAAAGATAAAGAATATGAAGAAGAGTAGAATAAAGCATAAAAGGAAGAAGAAGAAGACAAATCATAAGAGGGAGAAGAAATAGAAGTTAAAGACGATGAAGAAGAGGAAAGACAAGATGGGGAATAAAAAAATCAAAAGACAAATAAGAGGAAGAAGAAGAAGCCGAAGACAGTGAAAAAGAAGAAGGAAAGGACGAGGAAGAAGAAAATCAGAAAGTTGAATAGGAGGGAGAAGAGAAGGACGAAGTCGTGAAGAATAAGAAGGAAAAGACGAGAGGGAGAAGACCGAAGAAAATAAAGATAAAAATCAGAATAAGAAGGGGAAGAGGATGATGAATTTGGAGAAGAAAAATCATATAGAATCTTTGAGGAGTCACAATGACAATCTTATGGTCATATTAATTAGATATTATCTCTGGACACCTCAGAAGATTATCAACTTGAAAGTGATAACAACATTAAAAAGCTTATACCGGAATCTGAGAAGATAAATTGCTGAAAAGACTTTCTTTTTAATAAATAGTGACGCTTAAGGTCTGCGGAATACCAACATGGTTAGAGAGCTGGGAGCGATAAGATACGTATATATGCCGCTCATCCTATTGTCTGCGTTGCTGCTTCAGCGATTGTGGCCTATACTTGCTACAAACAGTTGTAATGAAGAAATTTGAATCCTAAGATGATTATGTATTGTGTTTCAATTAGACATTGTGACTTTGTTGCAGATTTCAAACTATATTATTTCAAGAGGAGGGTTCATGTTAGAACGGTAGGATAATATGTGTTCATGTTATCTATGTGCTTCTACTTTACATCATTCTTTGAAACTGATCGTTTGTGTAAAGATAGCCACGCCCATAAAAATGTGAAAATATACGTCCGAAAAATTCCAAAATTCTAAAAAATAATTAGAAGAAGGAAAATATGAGGAAGACGAAAAATCGAAAGTCAAATAAAAGGAAGAAGAAGAACACAAATAAGATGTAGAAGATATGGAAGAATAAGAAGTATGAGAATACAAAGACGATAGAAGAAAACGGAGAAGATGAGGCATAAATAAAATAAGAAGAATAAAACGAAGAAATTCAAAAGAAGAAAATGAAGAAAGACCGAATGAAAAAAAAAGTCAAAGAAGACGAAGACGATAAAGAAGAAGTACGAGTTGAAAACGATGGAGTATAAGAAGGAAAAGACGAAGAACATGAAAACTAAAAGATAAAGAAGAGGGAGAAGAAACAGACGAAGCCAGTGAAGACAATGAAGAAAAGAAAAATAGTCGGAGAAGACGAAGATAGTGAACAAAGAAGAATGAAATGACAAATTTGGAGAAGGGGAAAAGTAATCAAATTAAGAAGTCAGAGAAGTCGGAGAAGAAAACCAATACATAGTAGACGGATTGGTAGTCGAAGAGAACGAAGAAGACGAAGGTGATGAAGAAGGAGAAAAAAGAAGAAGAAATATAATAATATAACCCGGAAGAAGATGAAGACAGAACGTAAGAGGAACAAGAAGTTGAAGTCGATGACGATGATGAAGATGAAAGAAAAGGGTGAGGAATAAAAAAATCGAAAGATGTATAAGAGGAGGAAGAAGTGGAAGTCGAAGACGATGAGGAAGAAGAAGGAAAAGATGTGAAAAAAACGAGTGACAGAGAAAAACCGGAAGAAGAAAACAAAAAAAATGAAAGAAAACGAAGAAGAAGACGTGAGAGAAAAAGGACAGATAAAGGTGGAAGATGTTGACGGAAAATAAAGAAAAGACGATAAAGAAGAAAAACCAAAGGATAAATCAGAGGGAAACAAATGACGAAGAACGATTATGTGAAGACAAAGAACTCGCGTTTGTCTTAGTTCAATTGATTTGTGAGTTTCATACACTTATTTAGTATTGATTTTTGAGTTTTTAATTTTGTATAGTGTTTATTTTTTTGGATTAGCTTTATTTTGATCATGTATGTATCAAGTGGTTGTTCTAGCTAATTCTCTTCGGTTTATAAAATAAAGTTTTGTATTACGTTTTTGAGATCACTCGGCATGCGCAAGGCGCGAGCTACCTACCTAGTTTAATTATAACCCTAATGTAAAAAGAAAAAATCCCAAAACTTAAATCTAACGTGAAAAGGAAAAATCACCAAAACTAATTAATTAAAATACCTTAACCAAAATATGTATCATTACTCTCTTCCTCGACTAGGAGCTTGTCCTCAAGCTCCAACGTAGGTATGCCTCTAGCAGCTTCTCCTGCCACAAATTCCACCAAGTCCTCCTCTTCGAATGGTTCATCCTCCACATGTTTGCCTCCTACATCCATCCGACGATGACCTCATTCTCTTCCCACAGAACGTACCGGCCACGGTCCACTAGAGAAAACAAAATTTGGCTCACCTCCAACCATTCCGCCACGCCTTGTTGGCAAATCTTCATCGTGTTTTTGCGATGAAAATTTCGCACCACCACCAGCTGGCAAGTTACCGTTATTATTCCCCTTTGACGATGGATCGTTTCCTCCAATCGTCTTACTCAGCTCATCCGTTGGGGCGAGTGTCTTTGGTTCTGCTTCCCGGTTTTTTTGCAACACTGCTTGTTCCTTGCGAATCTCAGCTACCTCTGCTTTGGTTTGTTCACGTTCTTCTGTCTGTGCAGCAACGGTTGTCTCCAACGTTGATGTGGTTGTTTCCAACGTCTTTTGTTGAGCAGCAGTCGTCTCTTGAAGTGCCCCCATCGTTGAGTGAATCAGATTCAATCTCTCATCCATCGCCTGGATAATCTCTTGTTTCAGCTCTTGTTTCAGTGTCTGCATCATCTCGCCTAGTTTCATGAGAAACACTGTCATGGAGTCAACCTCGCCCATGGAATCGATTGGCTCTGATACCAAATTGATATGAGCCAAAAATCTAGCTTTAGCTCGCGTAATTAGATTGGTATAATATGACGTTATCGTGAAAGTAAGAAGAGAGAATTAAACGTAAGCTTCCTTTTAACCCTAATTCTCTCTTGAAGATTAAGGTTAATTGTTGGAAGTTGATTTTTTATTGATCAATAAAGACCTTTATGTAGGCCTTGATACAATTTAATTAAAACCCTAATGTAAAAAGGAAAAAATCTCAAAACTTAAATCTAACGTGAAAAAAGAAAAAACACCAAAACTAATTAATTAAAAGACCTTAACCATAATCTGTATCACAACTCATATATATATATGCCAATGGGTACACGTCAATGTTCACACCAAGAATATCTCGACATGGAGGCAAAATGATTCTGTTTCCGATGCAAGCAACCATACTTTCCTCTACGTGATCGATTGTCCCTACAAATCTCTTAAAACTTTGATGGGTGCAGAGGACGAAGCCATTGCTAAAGCTTTTTTGGAATCAGCTAGTTACTTCCAGAATGTTTGTCATCCACTCTTCAAAGATTTATATATACAAATACTTAATTCGACAAGGCCAAGATCTTCCCCGTATCCACTGCTGGTCCAAACGAGAAGTTTCGAATCCGCACCGACCTCTCAAACTTGTCTAGAGGTTCAATTGCGTCTCAGCTTACTTCCGCTCGCCATAGTATAATGCTCTCAATTCATTTTCAGGATTTGTTACGTTTTCATCGCACCTCCATATATATTAAAGCTTGGTGCCTCTCCTTAGAGGATTATTTTGCTATTTTTAGTTTTTTTTTGTCCCATCACGAACCTACTTTCTGAGTTTTAAAGGTTGCAATTAATCTTATAATCAAAACGTATCTTTTGATCAAAAAATAAAATAAAATCAAAACGCACCTTAATCATCTCTGAGCCAAGAAATCGAGACGATGTTGCGTTTTATTAATTAACTCAGATCAGGTTTCTTACTTTTTCTTGTCAAACAAGTTATTAAAGATGTACAACATGGTCGATAAGAATCGGCTAGTCAAATTTCTTATGAGTCTTCTTATTCGTCACACTCACACATTTCTCGGGCTCGATGAAGACTTAGTTGGGAAGTCTTTTGGCATGGACGTTCCATTGAACCAAAGTAACAATGAAATAGAAACAACGTTCTCTTCTTATTCTCATTATCATTGTTCATCAACAACTTCTTTGCCTTTGCTCGCAACATTTTTCTTCTTTTTCGCGCTGTAGCTCCCGAAGAGACTCTCCATCTCCTCGAGAGGCATACCACGTGTCTCCGGGAGGAAAGTGAAGAAGAAGACCCACGCGGCCAACGCAACTCCAGCGAAGAGAAGGAACGCACCACCGATGGTTAGACCTTTAGAAAGAGATAGGAATGTCATTCCGATAATACCACTCATCAGTCTATTTAACATCACTCCCAAACTTGCCCCTTGAGCTCTTAGCCTCACGGGGAATATCTCCGAGCAGTAGACCCATGTCACTGGGCCTGCACCTATTGAGAATGTTGCCACAAACGTCATCACCGTCGTAACGCTAAGCCCAATAGCCCCCTTTAGCGTCTGCCCTGGGTTCCTGTCGATCACTGTGAGACTAGTCCCGAGTGCGGTCAAGGAAAGAAACATTCCTCCCATACTCGTGAGCAACAAGGCACGACGTCCAAACCGGTCGACCACGCAAGTCCCTACAATGATAAATAGTGTTTTCACAACTCCCACAGCGACCGTAGCCAAGAGCTGGTCATTCTTGGACTTCAGTCCAGCCTTTGAAAAGATGGTGGGAGAGTAAAGCACGACCGCATCGATTCCGGAAGCTTGCTGGAAAAAATGGACGCCAAGGCATGCTATGAGGATGTGTCGGACAGACGGGGTTGGTCGGACGAGAAGGTCCTTCCACACGCCTTTTCCGGCGCTTCTCTTGTTAGGAACGACTATAACATCGTCTGTCATGTCCTCCGGGATTCCGGCAGCACGTTTGATGTCATCGAGCCTTGAGATGGCTTCTTCTTTTGTGTTTGAGGTTTTGTCGAGGACTTTAAAAGCATCCCCGAGACGACCCTGGAGGACGAGCCACCGTGGAGACTCAGGCATTGCCAACACTCCGATGGCTAGGAACACCGAGGGAACCGCTCCAATACCTAACATGAACCTCCAACCAAGATGCTCGGGAAGCTTGGAGAAGAAGTAATTCGATACGTATCCCAAAAGTATACCAATGTTGATAAATATCTGCATACAAAAAATACATTACCATCAACTTCCGTTCACAATTCGTTTCTTTTATTTTAGAAAGTTTGGATCTATTAGACCTCAGGGAAAGAGCTGAGGAAGCCGCGAGAAGAGGCAGGAGCGACTTCAGCGGTGTAAACCGGCGCAATCATCATAGCATAACCGACACCTATACCAGCTACGAAACGGCCGACCATAATGAAAGGATAGTTTGTGGCAAAACCCATGAGAAGGGCGCCGCAGAAGAAGAAGGCTCCTGCCAACACTATGGTGTATCGTCTTCCGATCCAATCGGAAGTTCTACCGGCCGCGCCTGAACCGATGAGAGCGTAGATGTTTAAAATTCCCATAAGAATCTCAAGCTGTACATCCGACAGCTTCAAATCATCCTTAATGAAAATTGCAGCTCCACTCATTACACCAATATCTGAAACATTCCAAAAAATGTAAGGATGGTTATTTAAACGGTAAAACCGGAACAAATCGGAAATGGATCGTTAGTAAGTGAATAGAATTGAGAAGGAAAATGTACCGTAACCAAGGATGATAGAAGTCATCGAGGCTAAGATTGCACATGCAAAAGCAAATCGGCTTCTATTCCCCCTCGGCGGCTCGGAGTCCGCAACCGCAACACCTTGTTCTACTCCAGAGGAACTCATAGTTTCCGCTATGATTGTAAAACTCGAGGTAAAGAGAAGAGAGAGTGATAATATATAGATGATGAAATCTTTCTTGTGAGAGACGAAATCTTTTGGAGGATGAGGGGGGTTTAAATAGATGTGTGATGCTCACAACTGAAACCAACTAAAATATCGACTGTTAAAAAAAAACAAATATTCAGTTAATTGATGACCTGTAACAGAAAAAAAAAAAGGATATTCTAAAATTTCATGGATTGATATTGGATTAGAAGATATTAAGAGACGCAGGTTTTTTCTCTCATCTACAAGTTTTGTCCTAAATTTGGCAGTCTAAGGTAAGACCAGATCATTCAATGTTCGTCTTTATATATATTTTTTTGTTTTTCTAATGTTAGAAACAGATGTCAATAAGCATCCACACATGCCGGATCATAAGTATTTTTTTTTGTTTTTTAAACAAAAAATAATCTAAAATCTAAATCTAAACATTGCAAGCCAAGAATAGTGTAGATACACAGAATAAAATAATGAGAATATATTCTAAATATTTCATGACTGAAAAACTTAACGAAAACCTGTTTTTAATGATCATTACATTTTACTACTAGATATGTATAGCTATGTTGAACCAACAAAAAACAAAAAATGTATAGCTATATATATGACAAAAAATATTATTTGAAAAAGAAGTTCTTTTTTAATGTTATTGCACTAAAAATATACTTATATACCCGGAAAAACTAGAGACGAACAAACGAGAATTCGGAATGCGAGACCTTATCGTCTTTACCGAATGGGACAACAAAAATATTGGATCTCGAAAATTTGTTCCATTTTGGTCATATTTCAATTTTCAAATTCGGGATAGTCGAAAATGAGTCGGAATAGAACGGAAAACACTGATTCTCTTCACGAAAACAAAACTATTAAGAAGTTTGATAAAAATACATTACTTACAAACGAACAAAAACAAAGTCAATCATGACATTACCTTCAGAAAAATGAAACAAAACATATAACGATATGCTACAAAGAATTATATAATAACACTACGAGCATTTCGTAAGTATTCTCATATACATAATAAATAAACAAAAAATATAATTTCTTAAAAAGAAACTATATCTATTAATAACAACAAACCTATAATAAATGCGTTTTACGCACAAATTAAACATTATATTTAATATTGGATGACAATAAATAAATAAAAATCACTTTTATGCACATTTACGAGTTTTTATTTGACGAAGGATGTTTGAAATTCTTGTGAAAAAAATAGAACTTTTAACCAATGATTTTTGGGAAAACTGTAAAAAAAAAATCATGAACTTTTAAATTTTGGCCATTTAAAACATAAACTATAGTGTGAACATTCACTAGTAAAAATATCTCGTATAGTCACGATTTAGCCATGAAAACGTCGTGGCTATAGCATCGTGACCAAATTTTTTCGTGGCTCGTATAGTCACGATTTAGCCACGAAAAAAATTAGTCACGATGCTATAACCACGATTTAGCCACGAAATGTACTGTGGCTATACGAGATTTTTCTACTAGTGATTTTAAATCATCAAATTATGTTGACATTTAATTTAAATCTCTAATTTTTATTGACTGAGCCATATTAGACAATGTTTACATGAGACGCGGGTATTGATGTTGTTTGCCACCGAATTCCCGGTTCACTTCTTTGAAAATGTTTCCATGAGATATAAGTATTGATGGTATTTGCCACCGAATCCCCGGTTCACTTATTTGGACACGCTTTATGAGACACGAGTACTGATGGTGTTTGCCACCGTATCCCCGATTAACTTCCGTGCCACCCATATCCTTTCATTTTGCATTGAAGTACTTAACTGATGGGAAGAGAGAGGGAAACCCTACTTTCATATAAACTTGTCTTGTCAGATCTGAATAAGGAGTCTTGCTCGATGTATGTCAAGCCCCAATATGAGAAAATTAAAGTTCGTTTAGTTCGGAATAGTGCTAGATCAATCATATTCTCAAGAGATGTGAACATCTTGGTAGGTTTTAACTAACTTATGGTTTTTACGTTCAGGCGAATCTGCAGTCAATCACTGTCATTATGGTCACTAGATCATTAGTAAAACTTCGCTAGTTCCTAAAAAAATTCATGGTTCCCGACTAAATTTTGACTTAATAAAACGATGTAATAAAATAAAAATAAAAAGGTTTGAGACAAAACACGAACAAACGTATTAGTAAACGACATAATCCCCCCCCCCAGACTTATTTCGCACCATCCCGGTGTGAAAGCAAATAAAACTAAAGGAGAAATAATAAATAGATAAAGATAGAAAGATGGCACCTTGGTTGGACACAACGTTCCAAATTTCGGGTTTTCAGCTTACCGAGGATAAGATTCCCGACCAACTTTGATTTTTTTTATCGAACCAGGGGTGAAGTGGCTCGACCAAAGGGTTTACTAGGGAGGATTGGTCGGTGAATTTTCAATTTCCTTCGCTGGTTCACTCAAGTGTGGTCTATGGTTGAGAATGGTCGATATTGTCGATCATAAGGTAGGTCGTTCGACGATAGCTCAATCCGTGAAGAATATGTCTCGAACCATACTAAAAATTTGTCAACCAACAACACCTTTGTTGTCATATGGTAAAGTTTGAGAGCATGTGGACGTACCGTTTGGTGGTTGATCTATGAATGGGCTCATTGGGTGGCTGGTTGGGCAGTCGATGAAGGTCCTCGCATTCTTCTTTGATTTGGCTCGGCCAACTTGATTTTTCATTTAAAAGTGATGTATTCTGACCCTTATGTTGCATCAATGTGCTTTGTTCTCCTCGGCTTCACTTCTATGGTAAGCATCTCCTTAAAATGGTTTTGGGTATCTTTTTAGATTATTTGGATTGTGCGTCCACAAAAAAATGTCTAGCTACACATTCTTTCAAGTTTTCAAAATCCTTGCAAAACACTTAAAATCACTTGTTATTGTGCTCTTGGATCAAGATCTTACAAGAAATGAGTACCGAGTTCTAAATCCAAAAGAGCTTAAGATAAGCCATAACAAAGGAGTTGAATCTCAATGCATTTTAAAACAATCCAATCTAAAAACAAATGAAAAATAAGGATGCATTGCTAAGATGTGCCATTCATTCATAAAAACCAAGTTTAATGTGTTAAAACCACCAAATTCAAAGTGAACATTTCTTTTTGATAAAACAGTTCTCATTAATATAAGAATTTGGAGAGAAATACAAAAAAATATAAGAACGCACCGAAAATATTGTTTTTGGTTTATGTCATTTGTGAATTTTAGTTTAAAAATGGTTTATGAATGAATCGAATAAGGAGGGTAACTTACCTTTGAAAGGCTTGTCACAGATTTCAACCAATGAATTTGGCGTGTTTAAGATGCCTTTAGCTCGTCATGTAAAGGTGCTCCAACCCGTGGTGCATCATGTCATTGTCTTAAGAGACATGAACCAATGAAGGAGGGAGAACCTTGGGGCGAAGCTCGGTTCAATGCATTGGGTGAGAATCTCACCCAACAGAATGCAAAATGATGCACCTAAAAAATGGTCCAGCACCGGGTGGGAGCATTGGGCCAGGGAAACGCCTCGAGCTGGGGCTGTGAGAAATGCCCAGCATCGGCCGCATGAAGGGGTTTCTCCGTGCCGATGCTCTCTGCCACGGGCTGTGCCATCGGTTTGTGGCTCCTTCCCTTGGCCGATGTTAGCACCTCGTGTTGCGCCTCTGTTTTGTCCTTCCTTATTAGCCATCTAAAAATGATTTTTATCTATTTTTATAATATTTATAAAATTCTAGAAAAACATTGGGTGAATAAATAGACCATTAATAAGTTCATAAAATTAAAACAAAATAAAAAACTTAAGTAAATAATAAATTGTGGGTTGCCTCCCACATAGCGTTTGTTTTAAGTCTTATAGCTCGACTCCTTGTGTGTTTTAGGCTGGTGATGGATCTAAGGGACTCGTGTCTCCCTTAGCACGTTTTGATCTCCTCTTCAAGGCCTTTGTGTCTTCATCAACGCTCAAATAATTGTCAAAAACATCTTTTACCGCATATCATTTCACGTCTGCAATGACGTAACAAATACATTAAATTTGCAAGAAAATCGGGTGACGCTGCTAGGTAGAAGGTCTCTTTGTCGATGTTTGCAAGATACATCCTCCTATTCGACCAATCTATGATGGCTCTTACTGTTGCTAAGAAGGGTCTTCTAAAAAGCAAATGTTCATATTGTGAACCATGCATCTTTGCTACTTGAAAGTCGACTGGAACGATGCAATTCCCAAACTTGAGAAGAAGATTCACGATCATGCCAACATGGGTAGTGGATGAACCATCATCAAGTCCTATTATAATCCTTGAAGTCTTCATGGTGTTGATTCTCAAACGCCTTGTAGTTGACTCCGACATGAGGTTCACACCTGCTCCTGAATCGCATAGAGGATCATTGAAGTAGAAACCACAAATATCACAAGACACGATGAACCAACTTGGTTCTTTAAGTTTGTGCAAGGTCCTAGTCCTTGGAAATGCTTCCCTAGCTTTGTCAAACAAGTTTTCGATCTCATACTTCTTCTTGCTATACCAAAAGAATTCCTTCAAAGGAAGGTACTTTTTCCAAGCTTAAGCGACGAGATATGAGATGAAATATTTTTTTTTATCATTGAGTTAAACTCATCCAGAATCTCCTCGCTTATGGAACGAGTTTCTCAATCCTCATGTCCAAGAGGTTGTTTCCGACTAGCAATTGGAGTTTTCTCGCATAGTCTCTTGCCTATAATCCTCGTGATTTGCCTTATCATCATGCATTGATGATCAATCTTTGCTTGAGAGCTGTTGTCCACATCTATTAGTAGTCTTGGAGAAATATCTTCTTCATCAAAAATGATCATTGCATTGCATTGCTTATTGAGATTCATTTTTGTCACCTTGGAATCGGATCCAACACAAAAGTCAATGGTTTTATCAACATTAGACAAACGGCTTTGAAGCATCTTGAGTTCCTTAAAGAGATCAATAGATATGTCTCCCAATCCCATGGTCTTGCCAAAGAGTTCATTGTATCTTCCATACATGTTGAAGCGATTCTTCTCAATTGCTTCATTTGCTTGTTTTTGCCCTTGAAATTGAACATGTATGGTTGAGTAGACTTCTCTTCCTTGACCACCATCCTTCATGCTTTTCTCAGCCTTGTGTGCCTTGACTTCAACGACGTTGAGATTGGTAGTAGTCGACGAGAGACTTTCCTTCAAACTCGTGAAGTATCCTCCTTTGAAGGAGTGCTTTTGGTATATCAAAGAGAAGAAGGATAAGATTGAAGACTTGTTTGATAAGACTAGGGAAGCATTGCTAAGGACTAGAACCTTGCACAAGCTTGAAGACCCATGTTGTTTCATTGTGCCTTGTGAGATTTGTGGGTTTTAATAAAGCAACGATTTCTTTTTATTATATATGCGTGTTTACTTTAATTATGTGTGAGTAGTTTACTTGTTAGGTTATGGGGTTTTCAATAAATTCATAACATGTTAATTTGATATCGAACGTTTTAAAAAGGTTTATCATATGGTTCTTCACCTTTATTTATGATAATTGTTGTTAGCTTGATTGACCACCTAATGATATGATTATAGGTTAATATACTCTCCAAACTAATTGAATAGTAGCTTATGTTTTGCTTATGTTGTGCTTATATTTTGCTTATGTTTTTCTTTGTTTTCACTTATTTTTATCAGTTTATTGTTATTGATCATATGTTACGTAAACACATAATAATATTTGATAAAATCAGTTGAAAAAAGAGAAAAGCATTGATATACAAATATTGATATAAGCTAGAGCTATTGCCACATGTATAATATTCAAAAATATGGTACTCCAAAAAAAGATGACTGAACGGAATGGGAAACGTTTGTCTAGCACTGTTGAGGCGAAATGCATGAGTCTGGAAGTCTTCAAACCCCATCGAGAACGAGAAACCGTACAGACTAAGTCGTGTTGATAATCATGAAAGTCATGTTGATAATCATGGGATTTGATAAGTTCCAGGTAAAGGGAGCATATGAGGTATCTCCAGCCATAGCTCAACCACTGTTAGGAACCTTATCTCCCCCCCACGACCGTTGTATTGACCCTCACAACCATCGTATCGTTAAACGATAAACTCATTGAAAGCACACTGAGCAGAATCGCAACTCATGAGATGAGAGAAAGTAACCAGAGCTTATAAAAGATGTAAAGAAATCTGAAAACTAGAGAGAGTTTAGAGACTCATAGAGAGAAAATTTTGAGAGAGGTTTTAAGGGAAATTATGAGTTGTTATTTCACAAGGAGGTACACACATATTTATAGTGGAGGATTTGCGCGCTGACATAAGCGCTTACCTCAGCGATTACATCAACGCTTACATCATTATTTAGGAAATTACATCATCGCTTACATCACACACATAATTGCGATTACATCATCGCTTACATCACACATATTATACATTATTTAGGCGATTACATCATCGCTTACATTACACACATAATTACACATAATTAGATACATTGAGAAAGGTCTTCAATGATCTATTTCGAACTCGATGATATGCTCATCGCAGCAGCCGTAATATTCTCCCGGACATTCGTACTTGATTTCTGGTTCAACAAAGTCTTCTTGTGGTTCGCCGTTATTTAAACCGAACATTTTTCCGATTTTGTCAATGTTCATCGAATCATCTGGAGACTGTGCATCTTGCAAATGCTCTGGTGGGTCTGTTGCTGGTGGTGGTTCCAGTATCACCATTATTGGTTGAATTTGTTTCGGGGTTGGTTTGCTTTCGAAAAACTGTAGATTTTTCGTCTAGACTCATCTGGTAGTCTATATGATAGTAGTTCCAATTCAGACTGAACGGAATGGGGAACGTTTGTCTAGCCCTTACTTAATTCATTTCGAGAAAGATCACTCCACAAAGCAGCCTTCTTCTTATCTGTTGAGGCGAAATGCATGAGTCTGGAAGTCTTCAAACCCCATGTTGTCATAGACGTTGAAGTCTGGCCGAACACTTCGTTTGAAGTCGTCGTGGTGAATGAGTGTGGGTAGTGCGTGCATTTTGTTGGTTTTGACACCCTTGTCCTTTTAGCTTCTTAAATGACATGTTCACCATTTTTGCTGACTTCCTCAGCTTACCACTCGAGGCACTTAATGGTGCAAACCATGTTAAGAACGTAGAGAGACAATCCTTGTGTCTTTGGCGCGAGTTGATGAATTGGTACAACCATTGTATGTCGAAAATGATGCCAATGGTGTACACCAAACATATATACCAAAGGAAACAGAGAACTTCTTCTGGTATTTCAGTATTCTCGATTCTGTAGAGATGAACGGACGGATGGTCTGGATGGATTCCTAATGGCGCGATGTATTGACATTTGACGCCAAACTTTGATAGGATAACCGACTGATACCTGAAAATTCTTTCTTTGAGATGTTCGTGAATGATTTTCATGTTGACAAGTTGATGAGCATCTTCAGGCATGTTGGCTCCAAAATCGTAGTATTCTCTTTCGGATGCGGAGGAGATTGCCATCATTTGAATTTCTTTCAGAGGATTTCTGCTGAGCATGTCGGTGAGAACATTTTTCGTGCCCTTTAAATAGATGGAAACGAAGTCGTACTTCGAAAACCATTCGCTCCACCGTAATAACTATTGATGTGGGACCATCTTTTGCTTGAACTATAGCATGTTTGGGAAAGATGACATGTCCATCTAACTGCGAAATTTGTGTCCAATCCAATGGAATTCAAATTTTTCAATAGCCCTTTTGACAGTTAGGATTTCTTTGAATGTGGAGTGATAATGTAACTCCGAATCTTTAAAGCGTCCGCTTTTGTATCCCCAGATTTGACGTTTCCCATTTATTTCTTCGAGCAGAACAGAACCCCAATACTTATCGCTTGCGTCTGTCTGGAGAGCACGTGAGCCTTCGCAGGGAATCTTTAAAGGTGGCAGCTTTTGTATTTCTAACTGTAGCTTTTTGACCGCCTCTCTTTGTCTGTTTGTCCATAAAGGAGAATTCTTGGACATCATCTTTTGTAGTGGACGTGTCAGCTGCGAAAGTTGCGGGATAAAGTCGCTTAGGTAATTGATTACCCCAAGGAACTGTTGGACCTGTCTTTTCGAGAGGTCGCTGTCTGGAAACTCGAGAAGCGTCGTGGCTAGATGGGCTTGTGGGGCAAATTGTCTATTTGCAATATGCATCCCCAGGAACTCGATGTTGGGCTGGGCTGTGATCATTTTTCGGGCATTATTCCAAGCGTCTTCACTATGATCTGAAACTGTCGGAGAGTTTGAATGTGATCCTCGTGGTTTGAAGAGAACAAGAGGATATCATCAATGTATATCAAGGCCGTATGGAGTAGAGGCTTGAAAATGCGTAACATGGCTTGTTGGAATAATGATGGCGCTGTTTTGAGGTCGAACGGTAAGACATTCCACTGAAGATGACGATTGGGTAGACAGAAGGCTGTTTTGTACCGTTCTTCTGGTGAAATACCGATTTGCCAGAAACTGGATTTTAGATCAAACTTCGAGAAGATTGTTGCACCTTGAAGATGTTGAAATAGTGCCCTTTTATTTGGCAACGGAAATTTGACATCTTGGAGGTATTGATTCAGCGGTTTATAATCGATGACTAGCATCAGCTTTCCTCTTGCCTGTTCAGCTCTGTTGTTGACGTAAAAGGCCTTGCATGCCAATGGAGAATTAGTCGATGAGACCACCATTTGGCTGACTAGTTGGTCACATTCTTCATTTGCTTGTTTAAGCTATGCGGGTGGTATTTCTGCGTGACTTGCCTTTGTCGGCGTCGTGTGGATGTCTTTCTTGAAAGGTAATGATACGAAGAACTCCTGGTTTAACCACAGTGGGTTTTTGCATATTTGAAAAACTCGGTATGAGAGTCTGCACATGAATTCGCTGTGATTTCTTCTTTGATTTTGTTGAATTCGGGGGACGGAAGCTCTTCAATTATGAATAGCCGTGGTATTGTTGTGAAGGCTTTGTATAAAGATTTCCATCTTATTCCTCTTGGCTCGATCGAAATGTCGAAACTCTTTTTTAGCGCATAATACGAATCCCATCCCAGAATTATGTCTTTTTCGGGTGCGGAAGAGCCTAGAACTTCTGTAGTTATTTGACATCTTGGAAAGAGCTCTATGGTGATTGGCTTTGATTTGAGCTTGATCGCTAATGATCCTGAATTTGCCACCCTGAATTCTTGCTGGTATGGGTGCCACATGGATGATGAAAGTACCTTGGGATTCATTATCGTTGTATGGGCTCCCGTGTCTATGAAAGCAATGGCATGGACTGGATCTTTGTTTTTTGCAGGATCGAAGATTGTCACTGGTAGATGCGGTGTTTGTATCTCTTCCTGACGAGGCATTCAAGTGATCTTGAAGCAGGACTCCTCCTCTTCGTCGTAGGATTCAGAGACATCAGAATCTGAGTAGCCACATATGGCATTCCTTTCATCGCTGTCATAAGACAGCACCGATTCGAGATCATGATTGTCGAGATCGATATCTCCGGCAATATCGGATATAGAGCTGATGAGATATTGTTTCTTTTTCTTCGAACTGTTTGGACAGTTCTTGGCGAAATGTCCTTCTTTGTGGCACAAAAAGCATTTTGTCTCCTTCCTGAAGGATTGGTTTTTTTAAAAAAATCGCATGCGCTTGAATTTTTCAAATTGGGGATTATGTGCCGATTTTTGGTAACGGCGAGTTTTGCTCCTTTCTTCACACCAACAATGTTTTTTGGACTTAGAACACTTGATTGATAGATCTGGTCTCGCGCATACTTTGGATAAATGTTTTGAATTATCCATAAATTCCCTCCAGAACTCTTTTTGTTTGCAGAGTTTGTCGAGCGTTCTGAAGACGTATTGTTGGATTTGTCCGATAAAGATCTCCTCGGCTGTTTGGCCTTGGTCTCTGATATTAAGCTTGGTTTGTTGGCTCAGATAGTCATCAATAGAGGAGAGGTAGACTTGTTTCAGGCTTGGATTATTGAGGCCGTTTAGCGCATAGTACATTCGTGTTTGACGTTCGAAATGTTTTGCGAGATCCCTTTTCTTTAGTGAACAACATTTCGCTGTGAAGTACTCTTCTTGTAGTTGCTCCTTGAGATGGCTTGGGCTGCCTATGAATTCTCTGTGAATTTCTCCAAGAAGCAACGGTATGGTGGTTTGATAGACTTGCTGATGTCTGTATTCGCTAAGCGAATTCCACCATTCTTTAAGTGCACCCGAAAATCGTGCAGTGAACTGTTGTATGACGAGGTATGATGTTGAGGTAATGGCTTTGGAATTTATCCATGCGTGAAATTCGTCAAGACGGTCATTCTATTTTTCGAAGGGAACATCATCGAACGTGAATGTTATGACTTTTGAAGCGAATTGTCTTGATGGCCTTTCTTGTTCTTGAAAAGGCGCGTTATTCATCTCGTCATTGTCTAAGAATACCTCGTCTATATCTGGCTCCTTTTTTTATGCTTCTCCAATAGCAAATTGTTTTGGTAGGGATTCTTCTTCAAAATTAGTTTCGTAATAGGAGGAGCTTGAGTCTGAGAAGCGATTGATCATCGGTGTTGGATGTGAGATACTTGTTTGAAGCTTTTGCGTTAGAGAATGTTCTGACCCTTTTTGCTCTTTGTCTTGCTCAACTAGATGATCCACTAAGCCGGACATCGTAAATTCGATCATGCTTATATCCTTTCCTTTTCCTTTGTCATGTTCGAGAGAATCTTGACTAGAATGAGATGAGGCGATGGTTCGGGTTTTTGTCGGGTTGACACAGAATTCTGATTCCTTTTGTCTCCTCGCCCTGTCTCGCATGGATCGCGGTTTAAACTCGTTTGTAGGAGTTACACCATATCGAGATGTGAACGCCTCGTCGGAAGATAAGAATCCGGGGACTGGGTGTCTTGGTCTTTGATATTTTTCGTCCGAAAGAAATCTCGGAGAATATTATCCTGGATGCATAGGCATCGTTGGTGACAGGCTTCCGAGGTGAGGAATGTATGTGTTGGAGGCATTTCGTTGTTGGACCATACTTTCGAGGCACCGTTGGAGGTCTTTTAACTGAAATCTGAGATTAGTCATCTCAGCTTCTTTTCCTTGAAATTGAGAAGTGTTGACCATCATGTGTTGAGCCATAGACATCATTTCTTGATGGAGAGTATTGAGTCGATTATGGATCTCTGAGATTGAGTTATGAAGAACACTCAATCTTTTGTTATATCCCTCTGTAAACTGTTCGATTTTTTGATTAATAGTAGTAAGCAATCGGTTCTGAGCCATGGCGTTTTCTGATTGCCAATTGAGAACCTTTTCTCCTTGACTTAGATGATCTGGTCTAGAGGAGCTGATCGCCTTGGAAAGTACTTTTGGAGAGTGGGATATGTTATCACTGATGAAATCTTCCGGTGGAGGAAAGTTGTCCACTCCTATCATCATGATTTATGACTTGGATGACTCTTTTATGTCAGAGTATTGGACTATGTATTCGTATCGTCCATTGCCTTCGCCGAGAAGCCCGACTGTAGGATCTTCTTCAAGATATCTCTTGTATAGGGGATCTTTTTTCTTTCTACGTCGTTGGCAAATTTCGTCATCAGATTCATAGAAATCTTCTATGCAGGCCGAGCAGGAACATACATCAAAATATTGATGGCCGTCTTCGTCTTTGAAGGGATATACTATTTGTCCATATTGACCGAAGGAGATTGGCTTTGGATTATGTTCTCTGTATGGACCTTGGAACTCGTGTTCTTCAATTTGGATATCAAATTGTGTGAACAGTTGCTTTAGAAACGAAGATGATCTCGGTTTCTCAAACTTGATCTCCGTTGTTCCATCATTATGTGAGTGGAAGCTTACTTCGGATGTTTGGACCGGTGCTTAGGATGCTTGATGCAGCCTTTCGTAGCTCGTCACCCATGATTCTGGTATTTTCTTGACTAACTCCTCTCGAGAAATTTGTCGAGGTATTTGAGTAGTGCTTGGCGCTTGCGAAGCTGATGAGACTTCGAGATAAAGCGTTTCTTCAGAGGAGGGTAGAATAAGATCAAGAGCATTGTATTGAATACGGTAGACGATTTGGTGATGTAGCGTTGCGATAAAGCTATTCTCTTGCATAGGCGCTCCAATCAGTTGTAATTGGACTTTGAGCGTTCTGAGCAGATTCGGATCTTGTAGAGAGACATTAAAGTTTGGAAACAGTGTTATGAATACTGTTCCGGTGTTTAATATTGTTTGAACCGTACCGATGCAGGCTTGTTGATATGACTTTAGTCTAGAGTCGACTAAAGCGATTCGTGCTATGATCGGTAGACCTTTTTGAGCATGTAAGGTTAGCCCGATTCGTACCACTCCAAAGTGGAGGTGAGTGTATCCTTGTTGCCGCCATAACTTTGGTAGTCTTTCTGGGATATTGAGTGAAATGATTTGTTCTTCCTCTGTGGCTGGGACTTGGCAAGATGAAAACTTCCTAGATTGAATATATTCGCGCACTCTCCTGCTTGATGATGGATGTATGAGTTGTCAAACGTTCTTGATCGAGAAAACACCAGGCTTTTTGGTAAAGTACTCATACGGATTTACAAGTGGAAGAGTAGTTTCAAGCATTAGATCTCCTGGAACATACTCGATTTCATACAGGGAATTAATATCAGAATAATTTTTTTGGTTTTTTGTTTTTGGTAAAGTAGAAATTGCAAACTGGGAATCGATCGCTGAAGGATTAGAAATTGACATGATGAGAAATTGTTTTCAGAACATTCAAAACAATCAATCATAAACAAAGATTCATTCACTCAAAACATAAGTTGTCGGCTCTGATACCAGATACTAAGGTGCATCAACAAACGAGAAGCCGTATAGACTAAGTCGTGTTGATAATCATGAAAGTCATGGTGATAATCATGGGATTTGATAAGTTCCAGGTAAAGGGAGCATATGAGGCATCTCCAGCCATGGCTCAACCACTGTTAGGAACCTTATCTTCCCCCACGACCGTCGTATTGATCCTCACAACCGTCGTATCGGTTAAACGATAAACTCATTGAAAGCACACTGAGCAGAATCGCAACTCATGAGATGAGAGAAAGTAACCAGAGCTTATGAAAGATGTAAAGAAGTCTGAAAACTAGAGAGAGTTTAGAGACTCATATAGAGAGAATTTAGAGAGAGGTTTTAAGGGAAATTATGAGTTGTTATTTCACAAGGGGGTACACACATATTTATAGTGGAGGATTTGTGCGCTGACAGAAGCGCTTACCTCAGCAATTACATCATCGCTTACATCATTATTTAGGTGATTACATCATCGCTTACATCACACACATAATTGTGATTACATCATCGCTTACATCATTATTTAGGCGATTACATCATCGCTTACATCACGCACATAATTATACATAATTAGATACATTGAGAAAGGTCTTCAATGATCTATTTCTAACTCGATGATATGCTCGTCGCAGCAGCCGTAATATTCTCCCGGACATTCGTACTTGATTTCTGGTTCAACAAAGTCTTCTTGTGGTTCGCCGTTATTTAAACCGAACATTTTTCCGATTTCGTCAATGTTCATCGAATCATCTGGAGACTGTGCATCTTGGAAATTAATGCTCTGGTGGGTCTGTTGCTGGTGGTGGTTCCGGTATCACCATTATTGGTTGAATTTATTTCGGGGTTGGTTTGTTTTCGAAAAACTGTAGATCTTCGTCTAGACTCATCTGGTAGTCTATAGGATAGTAGTTCCAATTCAGACTGAACGGAATGAGGAACGTTTTTCTAGCACTATTGAGGCGAAATGCATGAGTCTGGAAGTCTTCAAACCCCTTGTTGTCATAGACGTTGAAGTCTGGCCGAACACCTCGTTTGAAGTCGTCGTGGTGGATGAGTGTGGGTAGTGCGTGCATTTTGTTGGTTTTGACGTTGACTTGAATGGGGCGATGGAAGAAGTATATCGTGTGAGGAAGGAAGAAAGGGTTGAGACACCCTTGTCCTTTTAGCGTCTTGAATGACATGTTCACCGTTTTTGCTGACTTCCTCAGCTTACCACTCCAGGTACTTACTGGTGCGAACCATGTTAAGAACGTAGAGAGGCAATCCTTGTGTCCTAGGCGCGAGTTGATGAATTAGTACAACCATTGTATGTCGAAAGTGATTCCAATGGTGTACACCGAACATATATACCAAAGGAAACACATAACTTCTTCTGGTATTTCAGTATTTTCGATTCTGTAAATATGAGCGAACGGATGGTCTGGATGGATTCCTAATGGTGCGATGTATTGACATTTGACGCCATACTTTGATAGGATAACCGACTGATACCTAAAAATTCTTTCTTTGAGATGTTCGTGAATGATTTTCATGTTGACAAGTTGATGAGCATCTTCAGGCATGTTGGCTCCAAAATCGTGGCTAGATGGGCTTGTGGAGCAAATTGTCCATTTGCAATATGCATCCCCAGGAACTCGATGTTGGGCTGGGCTATGATCATTTTTCGGGCCGAGAGCATTATTTCATGCGTCTTCACTATGATCTGAAACTGTCGGAGAGTTTGAATGTGATCCTCGTGGTTTGAAGAGAACAAGAGGATGTCATCAATGTATATCAAGGCCGTATGGAGTAGAGGCTTGAAAATGCGTAACATGGCTTGTTGGAATAATGATGGCGCTGTTTTGAGGCCAAACGGTAAGACATTCCACTGAAGATGACGATTGGGTAGACAGAAGGTTGTTTTGTACCGTTCTTCTGGTGAAATACCGATTTGCCAGAAACCAGATTTTAGATCAAACTTCGAGAAAATTGTTGCACCTTGAAGATGTTGAAATAGTGCCATTTTATTTGGCAATGGGAATTTGACGTCTTGGAGGTATTGATTCAGCGGTTTATAATCGATGACTAGCCTCAGCTTTCCTCTTGCCTGTTCAGCTCTGTTATTGGCGTAAAAAGCCTTGCATGCCCATAGAAAATTAGTCGATGAAACCACTATTTGGCTGACTAGTTGGTCACATTCTTCAGTTCCAACATAACTTTTTATATTTCGGCCAATTTGTTTTTTTAAGTTTGCAAGTCTTTTATCATGGTTAATTAGCAATAATGTTACAGGAGTGACGTGTACCAACAACGGGATGTTATAACATTCGATGCCCTGGTTTTGTACAAACCAGTAGCAGTATTGTTTTTGGAGACGTCATTACTCATATTTCTGTCTTTGGAGGTAGGCAATATGAAATTACCATTTTCCTAAGGAATGTTAGTTTCTCAATACTTTTTAAAGATATATTTATTTTATTTTATGTATATTCTAATTTGTTTGATGTTAAATTTAAATATACATTTCTCATTTTTCTAACTAACAAATAAATAGATAAATAAATAGGATGTAAAACATGGAAACTTGTGGTTGAGTTTAAGGTCCGGCAATTCGTTGGTAATGTACTGGCCGGGTGAGCTTTTCACGAGTCTAGATCACGCATACAAGGTGAATCCGGACGGTGAAATCATGGTCTCACATAACTTCGGTAGACACACGAAGATCAAAATGGGATCCGGTCACTTCCCTATGAAGGTTTTGGGAAAATCAGCTATTTTTAGAACCTAGAGATTGTGGATAACAACAACAACTTTTAACCAATCCAAAAATCAACGATAGATGTAAATAGTAACTATTATGACGTCAAGAAGTTTGACACAGACAAGTGGGGAACTCATTTCTTTTACGGGGGTCTAGAATTTAGTCATACGCATTCAGGAGTCGTACCTCTAAAATTGAGTTTGTTTTTTATTTATCTATGTATTAATTTTGTTATTATCATTTAGTTTCTTTTCTTATTTTTATTTGTTCGGTTAAATTGTAAAACCTTGTCTATAATTCTATGTTTACCCATAAAATAAGGCTTATGATTTTGTGATTCAGTAACAGTGTGGTCATTGATAAACAAAGCACATATTTTGCCAAATTCTCTGCAAAATTTTTGTGAAAATCTGTAGGTTATAGTTTATAATCTGAAGGAGCTAAGGAAGATAGAGGAAAACAAATATTATTAATGGGAAAAATGCCATTTAAATCTTCAACTTTCAAAATTCGGCCATTAAAAGCATTACCTATCCGGTTGGCTATTTAAATCCTCAACTTTCATTGATTTTGTTTTTAAATCACAAACTTTGTTTGACTCAGTTTTTAAATCACAAACTTTGTTTGACTTGGTCAAAATAGGCACGTCGTTAAGTCAACGTTCAGATTTTTCGTTAAACATAAAACGACGACATTTTGTTTTAAAATTAAAATGTCATTTAAATCCTCAACTTTCAAAAATTTGGCCATTAAAAGCACGAACTATCGGGTTGACCATTTAAATCCTCAACTTTTGTTGATTCGACCAAAAAAAGTACGGCGTTAAGTCCGTAAACGGAAATGATTAACAGGGTTACAATCCTTTAAAACTCAAGGTTAACTCATACGGCGTCGTTTTAAAATCCAACTTTCGTTGACTCGGCCAAAACGAGCACGGCGTTAAGTCCGTAACTGAAACGAATTAACGGGTTACAATTCTGTTAAAACTCAAGGTTAACTCATACGGCGTTGTTTTAAAATCCAACTTTCGTTGACTCGACCAAAAAGAGGACGACGTTAAGTCCGTAAACGGATTAACGGGTTACAATTACGTTAAAACTCAAGGTTAACGGACGAATTAAACGGAAATGATTAACGGCCAAAAAGAGCACGACGACGTCGTTGACTCATACGACTCAAGATTTGGCTTTTAAAATGACGTTGTATGAGTTAACCTTGAGTTTTAACGGAATTGTAACCCATTAATTTGTTCCGTTTATGGACTTAACGCCGTGCTCTTTTTGGCCGAGTCAACGAAAGTTGGATTTTAAGACGACGCCGTATGAGTTAACCTTGATTTTTAACGGAATTGTAACCCCGTTAATCTGTTCCGTTTACGGACTTAACGCCGTGCTCTTTTCGGCCGAGTCAACGAAAGTTGAGGATTTAAATGGCCAACCCGATAGATCGTGCTTTTAATGGCCGAATTTTTGAAAGTTGAGGATTTAAATAGCATTTTAATTTTAAAACAAAACGTCGTCGTTTTATGTTTAATGGAAAATATGAACGTTGACTTAACGACGTGCTTATTTTGGCCGAGTCAAAAAAAGTTTGTGATTTAAACGAAAGTCAATGAAAGTTGAGGATTTAAATAGCCAACCTGATAATTCGTGCTTTTAATGGCCGAATTTTGAAAGTTGAGAATTTAAATGACATTTTTCCCTATTATTAATAGCTTTCTCTTTATACTATATATATATAAAACAGCTCACCATTCGGAGTGACTTTAACATAGTTTGGGTCCCGCTCCGTAGATGTACGGGCCTACGGGTCCGGAACCTCGGCAATTCAAAAAAAAAAAAAAAAACAGCTCACCATTTGTACAAACTCAAAATAAAGAGAAGGGGAAAACGACATCTACATGAGAATAACTAATTATTGCCAGAGCTTTACCTTGTGACCTTTGTGTCTTTATCTGTTGTCTCTGTCTGAATATTTTAATCAAATCTTATTTGAAAAAGAAATTATAAAAGAAGCCTAAGAAACTTCCCTTTGATTTTTGATTCAAGAAACCATGTTTTTACTGAGAGTAATCACAAAACTTTCATCTACACTAAGAATGATCCAATACGCCCTCTTACAGCACAAGTAAAGGTACAAAAGTTACTCGATAAGCTTAAAGTTGACTTCCCGAATTAAACCATCTTTTGTTCGGAGATCACTTCTTGAAGGTAGAAACTAGGCCTAAGAAAATTACATGGAACCGAAAGAACCAAACCGAACTGAACCAAACCGAACCGCATAATCATAAATATCTGAATGGTTTTTTTAAAAAAAAAAAAAATTGGATACCCGAACCGATATCTGAATGGGTACCTTAAATACCTGAAATAAAATTATATACACAAAAATATTATGTATATTTAGATTTGAAATAACCTAAGACCCAAATCATAATTATAAACCCGAAGATTTAGTTATTTTTTAGTAATTCGGTAGTTCGGGAGATTCGGGTAGTGTGTGTATATTTTTCGGATAATTCGGTAATTCGGATAAAAATACACGAATCGAACCAGAAATACATGAACTTAACCAATCAGAAACCAGAAATACCTTAACCGAAACCGAACTTGTTTTCCTTCGGTTCTAATATGTTTCTTTAATTCCTATACCCAAACTACCTTAAACCAAAAAAAAAAAACGAACCGAACCAGCCGAATACTTGAATGCTCAACCCTAATATATATGATGCAGAAGCAACTTTTATAATTTGTTTAGGAAGCAAGTATACCTAAACGATTTTTATATATGTTTTAGAAAACATTCAACATCATACCATATTCAAAAAAAAAATATTACGAACAACACAAATTTAATACATAAATTTTACATAACTAAGCTAAAAATAAATATCATATAATTCAAAATCAAAAATTTAGATCACAATTCTGTTTGCAATCTTTTAGATTTAGAGTAACTTTATCTACGATCCGACGTGCTTGGATGTCTCTATTTACATCTGTTTCTAACTTTAGGCAGTCTTGCCGTAAACTGCCAAATTTAGGACAAAAATTGTAGATGAGAGAAAAAAAAATGTATCTCTTGATATCTTCTAATCCAGTTTTCATCCTTAAAATTTTATTTAACCATAACAGGTCATCAAATAACTAAATATTTGTTATTTGAACAGATGATATTAGTTGGCTTCAGTTCTGAGCTTCACATCTATTTAAACCCTCTCATCCTACAAAAGATTTCTTCATTCACAAAAACAAAGTTCATCGGCTATTACCAATATCTCTTCTCCTTACCAATTGCACCTTAAGTTCTACAAACACTGCGGAAACGATGAGTTCCTCTGGAGTAGAACAAGGTCTTGCGGTTGCGGAGTCCGAGCCGCCGAGGGGGAATAGAAGCCGATTTGCTTTTGCTTGTGCAATCTTAGCCTCGATGACTTCTATCATCCTTGGTTACGGTACATTTTCTTTCTCAATTCTATTCACTTAGTAACGATCCATTTCCGATTTTTTCCGGTTTTACGGTTTAAATAACCATCCTTACATTTTTTTTGTAATGTTTCAGATATTGGAGTGATGAGTGGAGCTGCAATTTTCATAAAAGATGATTTGAAGCTGTCAGATGTACAGCTTGAGATTCTTATGGGTATTCTAAACATCTACTCTCTCATCGGCTCAGGCGCGGCCGGTAGAACTTCCGATTGGATCGGAAGACGATACACCATAGTGTTGGCAGGAGCCTTCTTCTTCTGCGGCGCCCTTCTCATGGGTTTTGCCACAAACTATCCTTTCATTATGGTCGGCCGTTTCGTAGCTGGTATAGGTGTCGGTTATGCTATGATGATTGCGCCGGTTTACACTACTGAACTCGCTCCTGCCTCTTCTCGCGGCTTCCTCAGCTCTTTCCCTGAGGTCTAATAGATCCCAACATTCTAATTACAAATTTACATATATCAAAATCGTATTGTAAACGGAAGTTGATGTTAAAGTGTTATATGTATGCAGATATTTATCAACATTGGTATACTTTTGGGATACGTGTCGAATTACTTCTTCTCCAAGCTTCCCGAGCATCTTGGTTGGAGGTTCATGTTAGGTATCGGAGCGGTTCCCTCGGTGTTCCTAGCCATCGGAGTGTTGGCAATGCCGGAGTCTCCACGGTGGCTCGTCCTCCAGGGTCGTCTCGGGGATGCTTTTAAAGTCCTCGACAAAACCTCAAACACAAAAGAAGAAGCCATCTTGAGGCTCGATGACATCAAACGTGCTGCCGGAATCCCGGAGGACATGACAGACGATGTTATAGTCGTTCCTAACAAGAAAAGCGCCGGAAAAGGCGTGTGGAAGGACCTTCTCGTCCGACCAACCCCGTCTGTCCGACACATCCTCATAGCATGCCTTGGCGTCCATTTCGCTCAGCAAGCCTCCGGGATCGATGCGGTCGTGCTTTACTCTCCGACAATCTTCTCAAAGGCTGGACTGAAATCCAAGAATGATCAGCTCTTGGCTACGGTCGCTGTGGGAGTTGTCAAAACGCTATTTATCATTGTAGGGACTTGTGTGGTCGACCGGTTTGGACGTCGTGCCTTGTTGCTCACGAGTATGGGAGGAATGTTTCTTTCCTTGACCGCGCTCGGAACTAGTCTCACAGTGATCGACAGAAATCCGGGACAGACGCTCAAGTGGGCCATTGGGCTTAGCGTTACGACGGTGATGACGTTTGTAGCAACATTCTCAATAGGTGCAGGCCCAGTGACGTGGGTCTACTGCTCGGAGATATTCCCCGTGAGGCTAAGAGCTCAAGGGGCAAGTTTGGGAGTTATGTTGAATAGACTGATGAGTGGTATTATCGGAATGACATTCCTATCTCTTTCTAAAGGTCTTACCATCGGTGGTGCGTTCCTTCTCTTCGCCGGAGTTGCGGCTGCCGCATGGGTCTTCTTCTTCACTTTCCTTCCGGAGACACGCGGAATGCCTTTGGAAGAGATGGAGAGTCTTTTCGGGAGCTACACCGCAAACAAGAAGAAGAATGTTACGAGCAAAGGCAAAGAAGTTGTTGACGAACAATGATATATAAGAGATTTGTTGTTTTTTTAAAATTATATTATATTTTAGCTTTTGAACTAAAATTTTCTAAAAACTCAAAAATATAAAAATCCAAACAAATTCTAAAAAAATTATAAAACTTCAAACAAATTCTCAAAAATTTATAAAAATTCAAACAAATTCTCTAAAATTAATAAAAAAAAAACCTTAATAAATATTATTGGTCTTTGTTAGAGTTCATCAGATAATCACGTTTTGTCGGACACATCACAGTTAGACTTCCGGAAAACAACACCAAAGTGAAGAGTCTAACATTTTCTTATATATATATATATATATAATAGGTGTTTAGTCCGCACAAGAGATTTTATTAAATAATCATATTAGTTAGATTATTAAATTTGTTATCTATAATAATCCGGACACAAATATAACAGCAATGTAAAACATATGATCAACCAAAAATAATAACAACAAATAATATTTATTTGTAGAAACTAACGAAGACCAATAATATTTATTTCCAGAAAACTCCATATTTATTTCCGGAAAAACGTGATTATTTGATGAAGTCTAACGAAGACCAATAATATTTATTAAGGTTTTTTTGAACTGTGATGTGTAATTCATGGATTTTTGAATTTTTATAAATTTTTGAGAATTTGTTTGCATTTTTTTATTTTTTGAGCTTTTATAAAATTTTAGTTCAAAATTTTTAAAGCTAAAATATAATATATTTTAATTATTTTTTCTTAACTTTCTAATTTTTTGGAAATGTTTCGATTTTTTGGATTTTTTTATTTATTGGGTATTTTTTTAAAAAATGAATGTAATTTTTTTATTTATTTATTAATATTTTATTATTAAATATAAACATAGTATCAAACCGTGTATAGGTCCGTGTATATCTGTTAACGTGGGGTTGTAAAATGAGCAAATGGTTCGTAGTTGGATATTTAAAATGTGCAAAACAAATAGTTTGGGTATTTTACTGGGTACAAAAATAATTCCAGTATTAAAAAGCTTATCATAACAAAGTTGAGGTATTTTTATGGAATTTTCTCTATTAAAAAAAGTGTAAACTAAAAAAAGCAATCTTACAAAAAAAAAAATAAGTATAAGTAAGGAAAATTTATAATAAAGGAAAGTGACAAAAGGAAAATTAAAAGTTTATAATTTACACATCAAACTTAAAAAGGAAAATTATAAATATATTCTAAACTTAAAAGAAAAATTATTAATATACAATTTAAAATCGATTCCTAATCCTAAAAAGTAAATGGAAAAAAGTAGTTATGTTTAGATTAAGAAAAATTAAACAAAATTATAAATAAAAGCCAAAGTTAAAAAACACATATTTTAGTTTAGAATAAAGAAATTAAACAATAGATTACGATCCTAAAAAGAAAAGGAATAAAAGCCAGATTTTATTTTAAAAAAAAACATATTTCAGTTTAGAATAAGAAAAATAAACAATAGATTACAATCCTAAAAATCTTAAGTTTTAAAAAAGTAAAGAACAATTAGTAATTCTTAAAAAAACAACAAACTTAAAATGGAATACAATCCTAAAAAGAAAATGAATTCTCATTCTCCACCTCTAAGATAACTAAATTGATAGTTTCTCAATTTCACATTCATAATTCTAAAAGATAAAGTTACTAAAATATATATATATATATCTTATTATATAAAGCTGGAACTTTCAATGTGAGCGTGACACGTATGATAATTCTCACTCACGAGATGGTGACATTTGTCACGATTCATTTAGATATTGACATGTGATCATTTAATTAAAAAATAATAATTAAAGTACATATTTAAAAAGGTTAAACTAAAAAAGGCAATCTTAAAAAAAAAGAAAAAAACAAGAATAAGTAAGGAAAACATATACTAAAGAAAATTGACAAAATGAAACTTAAAAGTTTATAATCTACAACCACGACCAAACTTTTAAAAATAAAATTATTAGGATAATTCACACTCACGAGGTCGTGACATTTGTCACAGATAATTTAGATCTTGATATGTGTCAATACAATTAAAAATTAAAAATAAATTACAGTAAATATTACAAATGTTAAACTAAAAAAGGCAATCTAAAAAAAGTAAAAATAAGTTAAAGTAAATATTAAAAAATATTATACTAAAAAAACAAGAATAAGTAAGAAAAACTTATAATAAAGGAAAGTGACCAAATGAAACTTACAAGTTTATAATTTACAGCCACGACCAAACTTATAAAAGAAAAATTATAAATATACACTAAACTTAAAAAGAAAATTATTAATATACGACCAAATTCAAAAGTTTATAATATTTTCCATTGTGACAAAAGTAAACTTAAAAAAGGAAAATTATTAATATACAACCACGACCAAACTTTATATAATAATCTACACATTTCTAAAATTTTAAAAAGGAATAAAAGCCAAAAAAATAAAAATAAAAAACATATTTCAGTTTAGAATTAGTAAAAAAATTTATCATATAAAATTGAATGTTTTAAAGTTGCTAATTCACCTGATCGCGACATGTGTCAAGTCAAAGTTGGAAATATTTAAAATCGATTAATAAAAAAAACTTAAAAATTCTTATTCATAATCTTAAAAGATAAAGTTACTAAATATAAAATTAAAAAGTTAAAGAATTAAATCTATCTTAAAAGACAAAATTAATATACAAAGGAAAAAAACATTACTTATTTTTTCTATTTAGATTAAGAAAATTAATCATAAAAAAAATAATTATAATTCCTCACCTCTATATAAACCAAAATTTGGTAATATATCAATTACACCCAAATAAATTAAAAATCCAATAATCGTATCAAAAGCTATTTACTGCATCTATTCACCAAACTTTTCTTTCAATGTATATATTTATTTTATCGTAAATTTTATTTCTAAATATATGTATAAGATATTTTCATGGGTGATCTAATTTTGTTTTTCATTTTATCGTCTTTGATTTTTTTCACGGGTTATAAAATATTAAATTACAAACCCGCATATATGCGAGTACTTATCTAGTATCATATAATTCAAAATCAAAAATTTAGATCACAATTATGTTTGCAATCTCTTAGATTTAGAGTAACTTTATCTAAGATCCGATGGGCGCTTGCAAAAATGACCTAAAATTTGAGGTCAAACACAAACATAACATCTTTTTTCCTTCTCCTCAACAAATGCCATTTTGTGTCCATTACACCATTCTAGCTTGCGATATTCACGAAAATGCCATTGAGTAGACTTCTTTTGAAGTCTTTTGAAGTCTGCTACATTCTGAAAAATACACAAAACACCTTTGGATATCCACTTATTTACGAAAATGCCATCTTCTTCAATTTTCTCAACCACCATGAACAACCAATTTTGAGCTCTAAATGCTTCTCCAACCAATTTCTTTGGCTCTAACTCCTCATCTTTATGCTCATAACCTCATAATCTTCCATTTCTTCTCCATTTTCATCCAAAAAACTCTCTCATTTTCGTTTACAAAATTTACAAATTCTTAGATCTTGCTTGTTTCGGTAGCTATTACAGTGTTCTGGGCACTCGACGAAGCTCAAAACAGCCTCAAACCGGATCTAGGTAATTATTCACTTGATTTTCGTTAATTTTCAGATCTGTTTCGCGATAGTAGACTTCATTTGAAGTCTCCTAGTCAACCATATGTTAGTTTTGCAATTGACTATTTTTTCGTTTTTGTAAGGAGACTTCAGGTGAAGTCTGGAGACTTCAGGTGAAGTCTGTGAGTTATCCTTTGAAAACAAAAAAAAATCACCCGTAGACTTCATATGAAGTCTCCGAAAAAGAAAGGCTACTTTTGTAGTTGACCAAACTTTGACTTTTATATGGCAGACTTCATCTGAAGTCTTCAAGAGAAGTCTTCTTTTGAGTTAGTTTGGTATTTGACCAAAATTTTGACTTTTTATGAAAGTTAGTTTTGCGTTTGACAAAAATTTCAAACTTAAAAAAAAAAAAAACTTTTTTTGAGTAGACTTCATATGAAGTCTACAAATTTAGAGTATACTTAAAAAAGAAGTCTATTTTTCAAAAACTGAAGTAGACTTCAAACGAAGTCTTCAATGAATATTTTTGGTCAAACTCAAAACTAACCTTATTTTTCGTAAACTTCAAACGAAGTCTACTTTCAGTATTTGAATTGCAAAAGTGACCCATTTTCACTAGACTTCAGTCTGAAGTCTTCTCTAGCGACGTAGACTTCATTAGAAGTCTTCTTTAACAGCGTAGACTTCATTTGAAGTCTACTTTAAAAGTCAAACACTGATGAGATTCTGGTCAAATGAAAAATTAACCTATTTTTCAGCAGACTTCATGAAGAACTCTACTTTTATAAAGTTAACAGTTCCACAGTAGACTTCACACGCAGACTTCTAAGAATTTTAGTCTTCTTTGTCAACTTCTCATAGAAGTCTACTGTATAACGTTTTTAAAAAAACTCATTTAGAGCATATTTATAACGAATCTTTGAGCTTTTTTTGTTGTAGTATGTATTTTTACTAGTGCTTTTGCTGTTGTATGAATTTTATGTGTTTTAACTAGACAATTATGGGTGAATCAAATTCATTGATCGGTTAGGCATTTAGCTCGTAATAGAAGACTTCATTTGGAAGTCTACTACGTACTATTTCATTGAATTATGGTTTGTAATCACGAATGCTAATGGGGTTTGTTCTTGTTTTTTCTTACAGGAAATGGTTAACCTACATGTTGTTTACGGAGAATGGATGTTTAAAGACTCGACGTGGGAGTTTGCGGTTGATAAAGTCAAGGGAGGAAGGATGTTCTTTTTGAGTGATGGTTGTACGCATGAGGAACTCGTTGAGATGGCAAAAAGTGATTATGATATGAACAAGACTTAATTTGCAGTTTTAACCTATTCCGTACCGGAAAAAATTCTCCAAAAGATGGATCCGGATACCCCTCCTATGGATGTCACAAATGATAGACAAGTTCGGAGCTTGATGGAGCTTTGTAGAACACATGTTGTACGTCTATGTGTCTCGAGTCGATTCAAGGTGGATACCGAGGCTGAACATATGGTTGGTGACGCTGACCATATGGTTGGGGAAAATGCTATGGAAGATGCATATGAAGAAGATATGGAAGATTTAGACGAAGATGCGGATGAAGAAGATATGGAAAATTCAGACGAAGAAACTAAGCATGAAGAAGCGGATGTGAATCATGATGCATGATATGGTAATGCAGTCTACTCTGACGGTGAAGACTACATCGTCTATGGGAAAGTGAAAGGTGAGGACGAGGATGATGATGAATTTGATATTGTCAATCAGGGTTTGATGGAGAAGCCTGTTGGTAAGGGAGACAAATCTGTGTTGACATGGTCTGACAATATATATGTCAAGGCGAGTTTTCCTAGCAAGGATAAGCTGGTATCAGAGTTGCGATTGACGGCGATAATGTTAAAATTTGCATTCCGCATTTATAAATCTACGAAGACGTTGTTTGTGGCTATCTGTCGCGTGAAAGGATGCAAGTGGAAGCTTAGAGCGGGTGTGAAGAATGAAGCAAGAACGTTTTGGGTGACAAAGTATTTGAAAGTCCATACATGTTCAGTGGCGGACAGAATGGCTCAACGTATACATTGTACTCCGAAGTATGTGGCAGAGCTATTTCTGAACGAATTTGGGATAATTGATGGGATAACTCCAAAGCATATCAAAGATTCAATGAAGCATAGGTTTGGTATCAAGATGGATTATTCCACTTCTTATAGAGCTTTGATATATGCCCAAGGAATGGTAAGGGGAACAGCTGAAGATGGATATCAGAATTTGCCTAGTTATTTGCATCTACTAAAGAAAGCCAACCCTGGAACTGTCATTGCTCTTCAACTTGATGATCAAAATAGATTTAAGTATTGTTTCCTAGCTTTTGAAGCATCAATCGCTGGTTTTCGTTATCTGTGAAGGGTTATTGTGGTTGATGGATCTCATCTTACTGGGAAGTATGAAGGTGTTATGCTAGTGGCAACAACACATGATGGTAACTTTCAGATATTTCCTTTGGCTATCGGAATTGTAGACTCAGAAAATGATGATTCGTGGGAATGGTTTTTCACAAAATTGCGGGAATGTGTGTCAGATGAATATCCTTTGGTGATAGTGTCTGACAGACATGGATCCATTATAAAGGCATGTGATACGGTTTTCCCCTGGGCAGCACGAGGGATATGTTACTATCATCTGCAGAATAACATAGCCTCAAGGTTTAAAGGGAAGCATCTCTTGTACTTGGTTAAACGTGTTGCCTACGCATATATGCTTTATGATTACAACCGATACATGGATGAGATACGCAGTATCAAACCTGACCTTGCTACGTATTTGGAGGATGCTGACGTGAAGCTATGGTCCCGGGTTCACTTTGTCGGAGACGGATACAACATTAAGACGAGCAATATCGCAGAGTCTATCCATTCCGCACTTAAGCAAGCTCGAGGATTTCCCATACCATTCCTATTGGATTTTGTACGAGAGAAGCTAGGAATGTGGTTTTCTAAAAGGCGAGAGAATGCATTGAGTCTCACAACACACCATACTCGAGGGGTTGAATATTTGTTGGCTATTCGTGGTGATTATGCAGACAAAATGACAGCGAAACGCATTGATACTTGGAGATTCTTTGTGAAAGGAGGAGCAAGATATTGTCTTGTTGATTTGGAAAATTGGAGGTGTGCATGTGGCGTATTTGATATCGAGAAGATACCTTGTTCACATGCTATTGCAGCTGCAACATAGGCGGGCTTACATGTCTCTACGCTTGTATGCCTAACCTACTCAAGGGACTATTTGTATGCTGCATACGCCCATAACATTTATCCTACGTTTGGCGGTTTGGAAGCTCCGGAGGCAGTACAATGCCTTCCTCCAGAAATGCATCGAAAAGTTGGGAGACAAAAGAAGTCTCATTGGCAATCATGGCTAGAAATTGCAAGTATGAAAGAGACCAAACCGAGGAAGGTTCACAAGCAATATAGTTGCTCAAAATGCAAACAACGTGGTCATATCCGAACGAATTGTGTAAGTTGCATTCTTCTTGTCTATTGTATAGTATCTGCTATACTCTTGCATTTTGGTTATAAGCTTTTGTGTTTCCTTTTAGGGATGGCAGATTGGGGATAAGTAGCGTTCTGGTTTAAATGGAGTAGACTTCCGAGGACGTCTACTTATGAAGTCTGCTTATGAAGTCTTCTTATGAAGTCTGCTTATATAGTCTGAATTTGTTATGCTATGCACTGAACTTTGTTGGTTATGCAGAAAAGCAATGCCATTGTCTCTGTTTTCCTTAACATTTTCTAGTTAATCAGAAGTCTACTTAATAATTATAATATTTAAACGACATAAGCTACAATTAGACCATAGGTACGTTAAAGTTTCTTGTCTACCGTATTCTAGATGTCCCTTAGAAGGCAGAACAATTAATAGAATGTTGAATCTATCTTTCGTAGATTAGAGAGGAAACAATAGAAAACAAATTCTACGTTTGTAGAATAAATATTCTACGTTTCATAGTTAAGGTAAGTTACTATTTTTAAAATCAAAATCTTTCCTAAAATGGTTACCGAATATTTTTTTATTTCCTTTTTTGTTATTTTCGGATTTTTTCGAAATTTATAAGTATTTATTTTCAATTATAATTAAATAATAAAAGGGTATGTTTGTCAAAAAGTGGCAAAAGTCTAATTAATCTTAAGGGGACAATTTTAAGTTCAATGTGTCCTATATTTTCAATTCTCCCAAAAATTAAACCCTATCACTTTTTACACCGAAATATCCCCCAATAGAAGCCAAAACTTACATGGCTGATTCTTACATCCAAAAATCATGTAAGAATCCAAAAGTGGGAGAATCTAAAAAATAAACTTACATAGTTTAAACCCTAAACCCCTTCATAAGGATCGTCCAAGAATGGGTACTCAAATTTATCGGTGCCATTGTAGGTAGTCTCGTAAAAGATCTCCGCCGCTAGCTTATTCCTGATAGCTCTGATGTTGGAATCACGCAAGTAGGAAGGAAATGCCATTCCTAAGGCATGACATTCGCTGTACTTCAGACAATACACTCCACAGTCACCACTTTGCTTGTTTTGAAGTATTGTCGAGTCTTGAATTCGCTCATGAGTGAATGCATCGTAAGAAAAATAGTGACGATCTTCCTTGGGAGCACACTCACGAAGAATGTAAGGCACCAAAACGGATATAGGTTTCACTGCCGCTGCAATATCTGCGTCTGTGGCATGCCGAGTCTTAACATGACTATCCTAGATGGTTATGTGTCTCTTTGGAATGTCTACCCACATAGCTACCCAATGATCGCCTTTGACGTGCAACATTGAGTACAGATGATAAACATCATATGCCCACGTCTTATCATTTCGGCAGTAAGCTGGTGCTTCACTGGTGTAGTACTGATATGAACCACTAGGTAGTCTCTTGCCCGAACCATCCTCATTCGGCGGAGAGGATTCAAACTCCGCGAACTTGGACCTCCACACCGTTGCAAACAAGGAAGCAAATTCGTTCCGACCTAAACCACTCTGGATGCTTCGTCTGTCGAAGCCTCATAAGGTTAATCGCAGCTTCCATGTGCTGCAGTTAAGAGATAATCAACGTTACTTAAATGAAAATTTATCTGCCAATGAAGTCTGCTAGTGAAGTCTGCTAGTGAAGTCTGCTAGTGAAGTCTAGTAGTGAAGTCTACTAGTGAAAATTTCGCTGCTAGTGAAGATGAAATGACTTACCGAGTCTGCTAACCATTCCTTTGGCGTCCGAAGAATCGAATACCAGTGGGCTGAAGTCCATTTTTCCGGATTCTTGTATTTGCTGGAAAACCGACATTTGTGTTGTCAAACAGGTTTTAAAACACAAATAACACAAACATGTTATAGTGAAATAGTAACTTACGGGTTAAGCTGTAGGAAATCCACTAGCACTTTCAGCTTTTGGCTAACACCTTTCACATCAAAGGGATCATATCCACAACCTTGCATTCTCTGGTTTGGAATGATCCCCTTTGCGGTGTATTACCTTGAAACGGAGACTTCTGTGAAGCAGCCAGTTTCCTTTGCATGTCACTCTTCGCACGGGCCACAACCTGAGCTGCTACTCTGCTTTGCTTGTCTTTCTCCTCTTGAATCGTATCAAAATCAATGTCACAGTTGTTTTTGTCTATCAGCTCAACAGATGGTACCATGTCACCATTGACACTCTCACTCTAAAACTCATGCAAATTGTTAATATATGTAATAAATTCCCCTAAATTCAAATGAAAACATATTGCACACCTTCTACACAAATAACATAAACACATGAATGCATTTTTAGGTGCAAATTGTTAATATATGTAATAAATTCCCCTAAATTCAAATGAAAACATATTGTAATAAATTCAAATGAAAACAACTTCTACACAAATAACATTAAGGTGAAATCAAAGTTCATTTAGAATTCTTCTTTTTCGATCTTGCCCTTGTATTCATCATAGATTTCGGAAAGGGTTTGGAACTAACCCTCACTTCTGGAATGGTGGCGCCATCTTTAACAACGCCGGGGTTGGCAGAGTTAGAATCTTCGTTGGATTTGTGATATATCATGGTTTTTATCCCTTTTAGGCCATGATATAAGTCCGTTTTATAGAGTCTTTCTGCTATTTCGTAGTGTTTTAGAGTCTTTTACAGGTCTTAGCACGTTTGGAGCATAATTGGAGATATTGGAGCTTTCTGGAGCATTTTGGAGCAAAGCTGAAGTTCATGTTGTTGAGTACCCGATTTCACGTCAAGCATCGATCGATACCCCCTGGTATCGATCGACACTCATCACAGCAGACACGACCCGCGACTTTAAAGAAGAGTTGAAGAATTGCAACTTGGTCCAGAAGTCTTTAATATTTGCAAAAAGACCCCAGAACGTGTTTAGACTATATAATTAGGTTTTTCAGCCACTTTGTTGGCTATGCTTTATTTTGTATGCTTTATTCTACTTTGATTTTATTTTTGGTTTTTGGAGAGACAACTCTGAACTCCTGTTTTTATTGATTTCTTTGATGATCTATTCAATCATGTTGCTTTCAATCTCCATGTCTGAGTAGATCCACTTTAGGTTCAGGGTTCTCATAAGGGTTTTCTCTGAATGCTAGGTTGATTAATTTATTAGGATTCACTATCTGAATTAGTTATTCACCTTAGGTTGTTCTCAAAGCTAATTCTAGGTTGACGAAACTGGAACTTAGATCTTAGGATAATTGATTAGGCACGACAGTGCGATTAATTACCTGATAGAACCTTAGGTGAGCAAATTGATTATTCGCAAAGAGATTTGGTTTAATTGATTTGTGAACATATCAAACCTGATATTAAAGCTGATTTAGACTTTAGGATTCGCAAAGAGATTTGGAATTCCTAGGATTTAGATTTAGATAATTCTCGCAACGACAGTTGGTTAATTATACCTTAGTGATTTGAGTTCAAGAACTGCGCTAAATCTGAATCCTGCTAGTTAGTTTATCTGCATTCATTGATTTCCTGAGAAATACCCTGAGCCTATCTTTCTCCAACTGAATTACAACTCTATTAATTTACGCATTGCTTTCAATTACATTTAAATTGCTTAGCTTAATTCTCACCTATATAATCTATTGTGCGTTTCTGTGAGTCCTTGTGTTCGACCCCTAGCTATACTACGACAACTGCTTTAGTATCTAATTAGGGTATTAATTTGAGCATATCAAATTTGGCGCCGTTGCCGGGGACTCAATTTCGCCATTAGATTTTAGCTGTCGAGTTTCGACTAAGCCCGTCGGTATCGATCGATACTACCTAGTATCGGTCGATACTCGTCGTTTCTTTTTGTTGATATCGATCGATACCACTTGGTATCGATCGATACTCATCGTGTTTTTGTTACTAACGTGTCTTACCTAGTGTGTTTCAGGTGTGAATTTGGAACGTGCAAACAGGGAGACGAAGCGGACATCACAGATGAACAACCCAGTGATATTAAGACCTAATGCAGCTGGAGTTATGAGAGACCAAGAGGGTCAAGTGTGTAACGAGAGAGGACAGCGACTTGATGAAGCTGGGAACGTCATTGTCCCTCCTGCTGTTGTTGGTGAGATTGTCGCGCTAGCTGCGAACGCGAACGCTAGGAATGATGTGGTTAATCGTGGTCAAACGATTGGTGAGTACAACAGGCCTGATCAGTTTTACGCCAATCGATCAGCGATTCGTCCTCCTGCGTTTGAGAGGAATGACTTTGAGCTGAAACCTGCATACTACACTCTTGTGGGACAGCATCTCTTTCATGGTCTTCCTCATGAACATCCGATGGATCATGTGGAGAAGTTCGAGGACTTGGTCACTAGCATCAAGAGCAATGGAGTGTCCTACGACTATCTCTTCTGCAAGCTCTTCCCCTACTCTCTAGGTGGAGATGCGACTTATTGGCTAAGGTAGCTACCTCCTAGATCGCTGACTACATGGGAGGAGACTAAGAGGGCATTCCTGATTAACTTCTACGATGATGCACGATCTGAAGATCTGAGGAACAAGATCTCTCAGTTTTCTCAAGGTCCGACAGAGGCACTCAAGGCTGCTTGGATTCGCTTCAAATCATATCAGAGAGATTGTCCGCACCATGGGTTCAATCAGGTTCAGCTGCTGGGCACTTTCTACAGAGGGATCGATTGGAGGTACCATATGGCTTTGGATACTGCGAGTAATGGGAACTTCAACACCATGTATCCAGATGACGCAGTCGTGCTGATTGAGAACTTGACATCTAGCAATAGCACCAAGAATGCTGATTTCGAGCGGAAGAAACAAGCTGGAGGAATTGATGGATCGCAGATTGCTGCAGTTCAAGCCAAGCTGGATATTTTGATTGGGAAGTCGAAGAAGGCTGTACACTTTGCTGATGAAGTCAATAATATCGGTGGAGATGAACTGCAAGATTGTAACTACGTTGGTGGTTCTGGATTTCAGGGTCAACAATTTGGGTACAACAACAACCGGAACTTCAGCAACAACACTCGTAATTACGGGAATTCTTCGTACCAGCCCATCTCTCCAAAGTCTACGGAAAATAAGATGGAATCCATGCTTGAGCAGATTCTTCAGGGACAGCAAAAACTGCAAGTGGATTTCAATGGGAAGATTGACCATCTGTACACTTATCAAACGGGAAGATTGACTATCTGAATGGGAAAATTGAAACTGTCAATCTTTCTCAGAGGAAGCTGGAAACTCAGGTTGCTCAGACCGCCGCAGCTGTGAAGAGGCATGAAGGTTTTCTTCCAGGGAGAACTGAAAATCCAAGAGCACACGTCAATGCGATCTCCTCAAGTGCAGAAAATTTCGATGAGGATCCTGAAATCGCCAAAGCATCGATCGATACCCCAAGTGTCGATCGATTCCAGTTACAATTTTGAAACGGGATACTTCCAAAACCCGTGTATCGATCGATACCCCATTGGTATCGGTCGATACTGAGGTGATTTCTGAGGAGACACTTGAGATTTCGACTGTGGTGCCTAAAGTAGTTGCTGAGAGAGTCTATATACCGAGGATGCCTTATCCCAGAGCTGCTGGGAAGACTAAGAATGAGGTAGAGGACGCCAGATGCCAGGCAATGCTGGATAAGCTGATTGTGGAGCTTCCTCTTGATGATGATATATCTGCCAAGGACGATTCAACAGCGATAGCATCGATCGATACCCCACCTGGTGTCGATCGATACCTCTCGCAGATCAAGCCGGAAATTGTGATAACACCTGAGTTGTTCGAAGAAAGAGTTCGCAAGCCCAAGAAGTTGAATCCTGTTCTTCAACACCTCAGAGACCTCATCACTCCAAAGCAGCTGCTTGGCTTTGAGAAGAGAGTACGAAGGATACCCCACTCATTCACTTTTGAAGAAGCTCTAGAGGGCTGGCCTCTGCTAAGTCACTTCAAAGATTGCAGAGAAACTGAGGAAGAAATTAAGGCATTCTTTATCGAGGCAAGACGCAAGTCACTACAACTGAGGGAGTTGACACAGAGGGAAGACCCAGGGAAATTCGCGGTTCCATGCTCCATCTTTGGAGTTGAATTCAATGAGTCTCTCGTTGACTCAGGGTCTAGCGTCAATGTAATATCAAGAGAAATTGCTGAACGATTGAAGGCTGATATAAGACCCCGTACAATGCTTCTCACATATGTGAACTCCTCCACCTCACCTCCATACGGTACTATCCATGCTTTGCCTGTTAAAGTAGGAGATTGTCTGGTGCCCATTAATTTTCAGGTTGTGGAGATGAGTGAAGGATCTGAGTTGCATTTGCTCTTGGGACGACCGTTTATGGCTATTGTTGGCGCGATCATAGACACACCTAATAAGAGAATCTCTTTCTCTTACATTAACGGAGATGTCTACTATGATGTCATACCTACTAGAGGAACTCTCACACGTGTCTCTTGCATCGAGGTTGTCACAGGAGAGACATTAGCAGCTGATCTTTTGGAAGAACCTCCTGACAAGTCAACTGTCATAGACGTTTCGGTTGAACCGCCCAGTATCCCCAAGGAAGTTGTCAAGAAGGCTAAGGCAACAAAGAAGAAGGTGAAGAGCAAAAGAGTCGAGAATCCCCATGTCACTTTAATCCCTCAGAACTATGATGGAAACTCGATTGAGTACAAGGTGAAGTGCAAAAGAGCCTCGAAACCATTCTCTAAGACTAGAGTTCTTCTTAATTTTGAGATGAAAGAGAAAGGAAAAGAGTTTGTGGAGAGTATGTTGAGCAAAACTCTGAAGATAGCAATGTCAAGTTGTGGAGCCTGTTTTGGTGCAAGCTCGCATTCTTATCCTGCCTGAAGGGCGTTACAGTCAAGCTACTGACGTTAAACAAGCGCTTGGTGGGAGGCAACCCACTGGTGAGTCTGCTTTTGATTATTTTTCTTTTTATTTTTCGTTTTGTGTTTGTGTCAGGATCAATAAGGAGCGAAACTCGAAATCGCCTTAGTGTCGATCGATACCCCATTGGTATCGGTCGACACCAATCACGAATAGACGGTTCATCATATCGATTTAAGCCTGGTATCGATCGATACCAGGCTGTGTGTCGATCGATACAAGATGTTCCAGCACGGTAACTTCTTGTTTTTCACAATTTTATTATGTTCTTTTGTTTTCTTTTACCTACTATAGGCTAGATAACACTGGGGACAGTGTTGTTCAAGTCTGGGGGAGGTTTCTGCTGACATTGTGTTTGCTTTTTCTTAGAGTCAGTTGTTTTATCGAGTCATTCGTTGTTTTATTGAGTCAAAACTTGTTGGAGATGATGATCATGTGCTTGAATTGTTGTTTTGATTTTGTTTTTGAGTGACCAGTGTTGCAGGATCAGCTCTAGATCGACTAATGAAAAATCCAAGGACTGATCAGTTGACTAGAAAACATTCATGTCTCCAGCAGAGTTCTTCTGAAATCTGAGCCAAATTTTTGCACTTCATCAATATGGTTAGTGTTTTTAGAGCTTGATTCATCATTCATATCTGATAAAGGAACCCATGTGTTTAGAGTTATGGTATCTCTCTCCCCTGTTATAAGTTGATAAATAAGAGCATAAAAGATTGAAATAATTTTTTTCTGAGTAGAGGGTTAGGAAAATTTCCAGCGATCCCATTATTCTACTTAAGAGGGAATGATCACACAAAGGTTGAAAGCGAGGTTAGAAAAATCTCCCGTGATACCACTATTTGCCTAAACCTTTGATACATAGAGAGGGAAGAACCGGGGATTCAGTGGCAAAGACCATCAATACTCGCGTTTCGGACCTTGATGTGTATATGCAGATCTAATAAAAAAAAAGAACATAATAAGAAATAAGTCTGGGGGAGAGAAATTGATACAAAAAGTGTGAAAATGGGTGGTTCCTTGTCATGATATTGTATGGTAAAGAATCTAGAAGGCTCTTGAACATTGGCTGCAGCGATGAAACTGGCGATGAGGGTTTTATTTGAACAATGCTGCGAGATAATGTGTGGAGTCTGGAAAAGCTGTGAATGTCTACGGAGAAGTACATGGTGGTTAGATCAAAAGTTGGTTAGGTAACATTTGGGTGCTTGGGAAAAGGATCTCTGCGATGGTTCCTGAACAGGTGAGTCTCCGCGTTTTCAAACCTCTTTCTCTGGTTTAGTCTTCTATTTGCTTGAGGGCAAGCAAAGGCTAAGTCTGGGGGAGTTGATATTTCATAGTTTTTACCCCTTTTAGGCCATGATATAAGTCCGTTTTATAGTCTTTCTGCTATTTCGTAGTGTTTTAGAGTTTTTTACAGGTCTTAGCACGTTTGGAGCATAATTGGAGATATTAGAGCTTTCTGGAATATTTTGGAGCAAAGCTGAAGTTCGTGTTGCTGAGTACCCGATTTCACGTCAAGCATCGATCGATACCCCTTGGTATCGATCGACACTCATCACAGCAGACACGACCCGCGACTTTAATGAAGAGTTGAAGAATTGCATCTTGGTCCAGAAGTCTTTAATATTTGCAAGAAGACCCCAGAACGTGTTTAGACTATATAATTAGGTTTTTCAACCACTTTGTTGGCTATGCTTTATTTTGTATGCTTTATTCTACTTTGATTTTACTTTTGGTTTTTGGAGAGACAACTCTGAACTCCTGTTTTTATTGATTTCTTTGATGATCTATTCAATCATGTTGCTTTCAATCTCCATGTCTGAGTAGATCCACTTTAGGTTCAGGGTTCTCATAAGGGTTTTCTCTGAATGCTAGGTTGATTAATTTATTAGGATTCACTATCTGAATTAGTTATTCACCTTAGGTTGTTCTCAAAGTTAATTCTAGGTTGACGAATCTAGAACTTAGATCTTAGGATAATTGATTAGGCATGACAGTGCGATTAATTACCTGATATAACCTTAGGTGAGCAAATTGATTATTCGCAAAGAGATTTGGTTTAATTGATTTGTGAACATATCAAACCTGATATTAAAGTTGATTTAAACTTTAGGATTCGCAAAGAGATTTGGAATTCCTATGATTTAGATTTAGATAATTCTCGCAACGACAGTTGGTTAATTATACCTTATAGAACCTTAGGTGAGCAAATTGATTATTCGCAAAGAGATTTGGTTTAATTGATTTGTGAACATATCAAACCTGATATTAAAGTTGATTTAAACTTTATGATTCGCAAAGAGATTTGGAATTCCTAGGATTTAGATTTAGATAATTCTCGCAACGACAGTTGGTCAATTATACCTTAGTGATTTGAGTTCAAGAACTGTGCTAAATCTGAATCCTGCTAGTTAGTTTATCTGCATTCATTGATTTCCTGAGAAATACTCTGAGCCTATCTTTCTCCAACTGAATTACAACTCTTTTAATTTACGCATTGATTTCAATTACATATGAATTGCTTAGCTTCATTCTCACCTATATAATCTATTGTGCGTTTATGTGAGTCCTTGTGTTCGACCCCTAGCTATACTACGACAACTGCTTTAGTATCTAATTAGGGTATTAATTTGAACATATCAATTTGACAGGCTGGTCATCTAAAACCTTCAACTTCATGTCACATTTCACCGCATATATGGTTCGCTCAACTGCTTCTACCTTCTTGCGTAAGACTTTGATCTCTTTTTGACAGCCACTGAAGCCAGCAACCATCTTGGCCGAGAGTTTTTCAAAGCATTGGTTAATGTGAGCTTTCATTGTGGCCACCAGAGCCGACCCATCCTCATCCATATAAGAGGCGGACTCTGAACGAGACTTCTTACGGCTTTCTTGTACTGATACTAAGCTCCATTTGAGGTCCCCCGTATCCTCTGACTCCACGCGGGGTGAGATCTTTTTAACGCCCGTGTCAGGCCAATGAACTTTACGCCACCTTCATTTACCAAACTGGAAATGTTATCAAACTTTACATTTTCTTCGTCGTCATCCCATTTCGGAAACATCTCCTCAAATGTCTTGACAACGCAATTTTGTACGCGAGTCTATGAAAAATAAAAACTATAGTGTTAGACTAATGTATCACAAAAATGACAATGACAAAAAAAAACGTATAGTGTTAGACTAATTAGACAAAGAATATTACATGTTTTAGCATGTTCTCTTTGACATTTTTTCGCCCTCTTGATCCTTTGTATGCCAGCAGCGGTGGAGTTGGGTTATTAGGCAATGGGAAAGCATACTAAGAAGCAAAATCAGGTAGAGCATAGTAGATCCACACTTGAAGAACATGCACAAACCCTTCGAGGGTGATAGTCTTGTTGATATCCACTTTCTCTTTCACATACCCTATCAGATTCTTAAACGCTACCCTCCCCCAAGGATAGTTTTCAAAAGCTTCTAAATCCATCACTAGTCTAGCCATTTCAACCAGTGTAGGTGTACTGGTCTTTACGGCTACAATGAAGCCAGCGTAGATGCCTAGATATCCTAATCTCAACATATCCTCCCTAGACCATGCCGAACAATTCAAACATGCATCTATTATATTATCAGTGCTTGGACCAACATCTTCAGCCACTCCCATTTTCTCCCAGAATTCACGCATCTCATCAGTAACCTCAACCTTTGGACATGTTAGATCATCTACGTACTCGCAGTTCAGTCCTGTAAGATGCTCAAACTCAAGCAATGAAAACCTCACTGGGTCTTCACGAACTAGACTCCAAATCTCGTATTTATTCTTGCATACTAACTGAAAAGAGAGCATATAGTGAACCAGCCTTGATGCCCAGCAGAACTCAAGTCTGATGAACTTTAAAATAACACCCTATTTCGACTCATAGAGCTCATCCCAAACTCCATCTTTTTGCAGTGCTCCGTGGAGTGCATGAATCAACCGTGTGTTATCAGCATAGTAGCCTATGCTCTTCACGGCCATGGGCTCATGGCCTTTAGTGTACCACCGACGTGGGAATTCCGGGGAATCCATTCTCTGATAGGATATAACTTCAAAACAGTAGAGAAGCATTAACAAAACGTCCAGAAAATTAAATAAGAAGACTACAGAATTTTGAACGAAGTCTACGAATGGCCACCAGGTTTTAATAAGAAGTCTACTAAAGAAGTCTACCGAATTTTTAAAGAAGTCTACCGAATTTTTAAAGAAGTCTACTAATGAAGTCTACAGAATTTTGAAAGAAGTCTACGAATTGCCACCAGTTTGAATAAGAAGTCTACCAATGAAGTCTACATAGTTTTGAAAGAAGTCTACGAAGAAGTCCTTACATGTCAGACGAAGTCTACAAACAGTCCTACGGCAGAGAGCGTCGACGGCTTAACGGCTGCCAACGAGAGATCCGCCGGCAAGGTAGAATATACGGCGACGGCAACATATATAAAACCCCCAATTTTTAGATAAAGGAACACGAAAAACAACTGAAAGACGGAGGAAGAAGGGGTTACCTTATCGCGGCGAAGGAAACAAGAAACTTGGCTGCGACGAAGTAGAAATCGGAGGCCGCAACAGATCCGGCGATACTCGGAATAGAGGTGAAAGAGAGGAACGAAGGCCTACCGTTTCGCGGAGGAAGAGGCAAACCGCCGCGGCGACAGATCTGAAAAAAACCCTAATTTTGTAAACGCAATAGACGACTAAGAAAGAACGACGGGAGGAGTAGGAGAGGAAGGAGGAACGACGAAGAGAGGAGAAGGAGACGGCGGCTTACCGTTCGCCGGTGGCGGCAAGGGAAATCGGCGGAATCGCCGTTTAGAGAGCTTCTAGGGGTTTTTTTTTTTTACCAACCACAAATGTTTGTCTCCAGTAAAATCGTTTTTATATGTAGGTTAAAATGCATTGGTTCAATTTTGGTTATGTGCAAACCAATTTCGGATAGTCTAAATCAACAATTAAATTAGGTTTATTTTTCCGGTTAGGTTTGGTTAATTAACTTAATTCAATTTCACAATTTTTAATTTTGGTTAGGTTAATTATTTTCG
>PKML01055745.1:109625-143773 GCA_002933935.1 Eutrema yunnanense | reverse complement strand
AAGGTTAAAAGCGTAAAAATATAAATATTTAAAATGAAATTTTAAAATAACAAATTTTAATTTTAATTGCGCGCAACCCACGGGTCACTTATCTTTTTTTTTAACGCTTATTTATTTGATAACCGAAATGATTAATACATAAGCCGGCGTGATTGGATACCCCCGGAGCCAAGAACCCCAAGCAAGGGAAAACATTCGAACATTCGAACCCAGATTAAACGAAACCCCAAATAAAACAACCATACGAGAATTGTAAAATTTTGTCAATAAACCATCCTTCACAATAACCAGCACAACAAGAGATCGGAAGGAACGAAAGACAACACCGATAGAAGTCTGATGATGGTGATAAGTTGATGATGGTGGTGATAAGAAGTCTGATGGTGGTGATGGTGAGAAGTCTAAGGGTGGTGAAGATGGTGGCCGAGCTGGCATCGATGGTGGTGAGGCTGGGGCGGGGAAACGCAAAAAGGCTCCGCGGAAGAATATTACACCCAAAAAAATTGTTGTGAAGCCTCCTAAGCCTGCCGCGGTTGTTGAAGCTGCAGACCAAAAAGGACCTGAAAAAGAAGCTTCAGCGGTAGAGGATGCAAAAGAAGCCCTGGCTGAAGACAACCCTGCCCAACCGTCTGAGGCCAAGATTCAAAATGTGGTGGATGTTGGGGTTAGTGTCCCAAACCCTCTACCAAAAAATGTTCAAGAAAGGAGATGTAGTCGAAGACTTAAGGACAAAGCCATTGCTTAATATGCAGTATAAGTTTGATAGTTGTTTGTAAAAACTTGAACCTATGTGCAACTAAAAACTAGTTATTTCGCTTTGTTGATGTGTTTGATGTGAACATGGTTATCTGGTATTAGACTGAGATTTAGGTCTGATTTTGGTGTTATTTTAATCTCTGTCAGACTTCTTTAGAATTTATATTGCAGTTTGTAGGTGGCGTGGATAGTGTTAGATTATTTTTCTTAGACTTTTATTGCAGTCTGACGGAGGTGGGTNAAAAGAAGCCCTGGCTGAAGACAACCCTGCCCAACCGTCTGAGGCCAAGATTCAGAATGTGGTGGATGTTGGGGTTAGTGTCCCAAACCCTCTACCAAAAAATGTTCAAGAAAGGAGATGTAGTCGAAGACTTAAGGACAAAGCCATTGCTTAATATGCAGTATAAGTTTGATAGTTGTTTGTAAAAACTTGAACCTATGTGCAACTAAAAACTAGTTATTTCGCTTTGTTGATGTGTTTGATGTGAACATGGTTATCTGGTATTAGACTGAGATTTAGGTCTGATTTTGGTGTTATTTTAATCTCTGTCAGACTTCTTTAGAATTTNCTCTACCAAAAAATGTTCAAGAAAGGAGATGTAGTCGAAGACTTAAGGACAAAGCCATTGCTTAATATGCAGTATAAGTTTGATAGTTGTTTGTAAAAACTTGAACCTATGTGCAACTAAAAACTAATATGCAGAGTAGTGTCGTGGGCAGCGAACAGAGTGTTCTTATCGTCGATAAGGCGGCCACGGGCGTAAACTTCGATGCTGCATATATGTCGAAACAAGACACTAAGCAGGAAGCTGCTGGAGCTTATGTAAAGGCGAAGGCTCAAGAACTCAAACAGAAAAAGCTGGATAAGAAGGAGAGAAATAGCTCAACCCAAGTGCAGATCACACCGACATATGATCCTTGTGCTCTGGCAACCAGGACGGAAGTGAAGACACTTAATGATCACGTCAAAAAACTGCCGTATGTCGTCACACTCTACCTATATTCTAGAATAATTAGCTCGATGTCTAACACGCGTAATATATTCTGTAGGGGTTATCCGAAGAGGGAAGCGAACACATCCCTATCTTGGTACTACGATCTGCGCACCCCCAAGGAATGGCTGCATGACACGGTTAGTATATAATCTGGTCGGGTTTAATGATTTTCTGTTCTCAGACTTGAGTTTCAGTTTGACATTGTTGTTATCTCTTTTAGACTTCCTTCAGACTTTTGGTGTCATACTTCTTTTCAAGTCTGGTGAAAGAATTTCTTTTCTCAGACTTGTTTTGCAGTATGACATTGGTGTTCTCTCTTTTAGAGTTTCTTTAGACTTCTGTTTAAGTCTGACATTTTTTGCACAATGTTGACTGAATGCAGCAAATAGATGTTGGGATTGATATGATGAGGCTTCGACAACACAAACACCCGGAATGGTTCAGGTCCGAGAGGCTGACCTTCATTGACACATAACTGGGTAATTTGTGGAAGAAACATTATGATCATTTTGTGAAGAGCGGCGAAGGAGAAAATGTGATGCCCACGGCAAGGAGGCTGCCACCTGGTGTATGGGATTACCATACTGGTGAACTACCCTTATTCCTGAAATCAAACAAGACTTGGGGGCTGGAAATTGATTACATCTACACTGCCTTGCACGTTGGGAGAAATCATTGGATAGCTATTATGATTTCTATCCCGGATAGGCACGTAACCATATGGGACATCATCATTGGACCGAAAACCGATGAGGTGGTACGAGCGGCAGTGGCACCTATATGTGAGATCTTTCCCTTCGTGATGCATTGTTTGGCCCCAGTAGATGATAGGTGGAATTATCCCCTTGAGCGATACACCTACACGATTGTAAGGAGCCCGGAACTTCCCCAAAACATCCAGACAGGTGATTGTGGGGTGTTTTGTTTGAAGTTCATTGAGTTCCATTCTCTTGGGATGCCGTTTCCGAAGTGGATGTGTGATAAGAACATGGAGACTTGCAGAGAGAAGCTTCCGTATGAGATATTAACTAATTGCTTCGGTAACTGTAAAAATGTGTCCTAAGCGGCGGTTAAAAAAAACGGTTTTATCCCATAAAAATACCGCTTTCGCAATCTGATGTCAGACTTCTTAACGCAGTCTGATATCAGACTCTTTTAGCAGTCTGATAGTGATGAGATAATTGAGCGAGAAGTTTGAAAATTTTGGGCGGTAAAATTCCCGCCCAAAATTTTTCTAATATTTTTAATTGCCGCTTAGAAGTATTTTTCAAATACATCTACTGCCAGACTCGTTTTACAGTCTGAAATGGTGATATTTTCAGGACCATACTTGTGAAAGTTTTCAAAAGTTTAAGTTTTTCAGACTTCGAAAGAAGTCTAATAAATTAAGACTTCATAAACAGTCTGACATAGTAAAGAAGGACACAGATAAATTAAACCGACTTCATAATCAAATATCTCATTCCATGGAAAAAAAATAGAAATTTTGGTTACAAATTGTCACATATTACAAGAAACCAAAACAGAAAAACATGATCAGGACGATAATAATAGCACCAGCGAACGTCAGACTCTTCAACTCGACGCCATTATCTGGCCACATGGCTTCTCCGTCAACCGCTCCTTCAATTGAGCTATCTTTACCTTCGTTACCTTGACGTCATCGAGCAACGTGGACAAATACATGTCGCTTTGAGCATTAGAAGCGAACATGCCATCAATTAGTTGACCATGTTGGTCAACATACAGCTTTACATCGTTAAACTCCTCAGTCATAGCCTCATCCCACCACTTCATTATATGGTAACCACCATCCTACACATCCACATTTATACAATCATATTAAGATCCCAAATTATAATAAGCAGAAAAAGAAAAAAACGAACCACATGACATCTAGAGGCCATTACATCATAGTTACGACATCCGAAGAATCTTCTTCCCGGATTATCGGCAGTAGTGGATGTTCGCATGACGGGCTCCAGACCGCAGAAGCATTTCTTGGGGAATCCGTAGGATGATCCGGATCGACGTCGACCTGTTGAACATGAACTACTCGACGTTGGAAGGTGACTGAATCGCCCCATCCTGTGTACCAGAAAACAGTCGCAAAAATTAAAACAAGTCTAAAGCCAGACTTCTAATAATGTCTAATTTAAAATCAAGTCGAACTTCAGACTTCTAAAAGAGTCTAATTCGGAAAAGTCTAATTTCAGACTTCTTCTCAAGTCTAATTCGTACAAACTCAAATTTCAGACTTCTAACAGAGTCTAATTAAATGAAAGTATAATTTCAGACTTCTAATCGAGTCTAAAACAGAATTAATTAAAAATGGACTTCTATCTTGTAGATCTAAAACAGAATTAATTAAAAACTCATCTGTTTGTTTAGATCTAGGCAAAGAACATGGAAAATGGTCTTATTTCGTATAGATCTAAAAAATTTGCAGAAAAAGTAGAGTAGAAGGCGAAAAACTTGTTTCTAGGAAGCTTAACTCAGTTGCACAAACGAAGTTGACGACGGCGAGGGCGGTGGCGGCGGCGGTGGCGATTCGACCTACAAGAAAATGGAGTTGTGATGAAAAGATGAAGAGAGATAGATGGAGGGACTGGTAAGGTGACAGGAAAAAGGAGAGGTAATTACCAGACTGAAGAAGCTGACGACGACGGTGGCGGTGGCGGTGGCGACGAGGGTTTCTGGAGAGATGTTTGAGAGAGTTGAGAGAGAGAGAGAGATTCTTCATGTTTTAGAGAGAGAGAGTCGATAATGACTTTTACAGATTAGGGTTGGTAACTTTAGTTTATATATGGGGTAAAATCACAAGTAGGGTAACTTATTTCAGGTTAATTCACAGGTTTCCATCAAGAAGTCTGATAAACCATGGACATGATCAGACTGAAATGGCAGTCTGATAAACCCTAAACTTGATAATTACTACTAAATACCATCATATTATATAGAAAACTTATAACAAACATCAAACTCGTTTAACTTAGTCACAAACTAACCAGTATATGTAAAAAAAAACATTATGAATTAAAATTTTAGAAACTCTCAATCTAACCAGTATATGTAAAAAAAAACATTATGAATTAAAATTTTAGAAACTCTCAATCTAACCCTACATATAAGAACATGATATCCAACTTCATATGTCGAACATAGACAAAACTCTTGTTTTCTTTGTTATTTTCCTATGCAATATATAACTCGATATTCACACTCTTTTATAGTTAATTACACTCCAAGGGCAAACTTTGAACCCTAATCCAACAAATATTGAGCCCGTCAACCGTAAACTCTTACCTACATGGTGTTTAGATCCAAATTTATCTCATACTCACTCATTTTGACTAACTTTTATGTAATTTAAATTTATATACATCTACAATGATTATGTTTAATTTATGTATCAAAAATTTATATGAATTTTTTTAATTTAAATTTTCATATTAAATACAATTCAGACTTCTCGGAGAAGTCTGAGAAACCGCACACTTGTGTTTAGATCCAAATTCATCTCCAATGATTCAATTTGATTAAATTTTATGTACTTTTAATTTATATACAGAAACAATGAGTATGTGTAATTTATGTAGTAAAAATTTCTAAAAACTAAATTTTTAATATTTTTTAAATTTAAATTTTCAAATTAAATACGTTTCAGACTTCTCTGAGAAGTCTGAGAAACCCCGATTCTCTGAGAAGTCTGAGAGACCACGACAACCACCATCGTCGACGAGTTAATGCAGTAACTAACCCATTTTTCCGCCATTAAAGCTCAAGAATAGATCTCGTAAACACTTTTCGCGACTTCTCTCTCCGATTTCTCCCATTTTCCCACTGATTTTCCAATTCAAACGTACCGAAATCGGAAATTATGGCATAAAAACGGCAAAACACGACTGGGCTTGCGGGATTTCGGTGATATTAGACGTTCTGGGCGCTCGACGAGGGTGAAAAAAAAAACTCTAAACGGATATAGGTACGAATTTTTGCATATCGTCGATTTTCAGATCTGAGTTGTATACTCAGACTGCTTTAGAAGTCTGATGAAACCCATATGGTCAACGAGAGGGTAGTTTTGCAATTGACTTTTAAAAAATCAGATTAAAATTGAAGTCTGGTAATCTCTTAGAAGTCTGAGAAATCCTGATTCTCTCAGACTTCTCCGATAAGTCCGAGTAACCCTAAATCTAATATTTAGCACTTATGAGTGACAATATTAAAACATAACTTCTAGGAAGCATCAAATTCGTGAAATATATGCACATTACAACACATATGTGCAAATTTAAAATTTAAAATGTAAATTTGGTAAACCATGAATCTAACCCTAAAGTTATATGTAAATGTTTCCATTACAAAGCATGTTTTGAGGTTTACAACCTACTTTGCCTTACATGTTTTTAATTTGATTCAATTGTACGAAATTTAATTTTAATACTTCGCAATCGTCTATATTTAATTTATGTATAAGAAATTTTTAACGAAATAATTTTTTACAATTTTTAAATTTAAATTTACTAATTAAATCTGTATCAGACTTCTTCGAGAAGTCTGATATTTATTGAGGTATAGGCATAATTAACTAACATTGTTTAATTTGATTCAATTTTATGAAATATTAATTTCTATACATCAAAATCGTCTATATTTAATTATTGTAGAAAAAAGTTTTAACAAATTTTTTTTTTTAATTTTTAAATTTAAATTTACTATTTTAATATATATCAGACTTCTCGAATACGTCTGAGAGAAGTCTGGTAAGAGAAATCAATCAGACTTCTATTAGAGTCTAAATGTCTGACCTCTATAGATGTCTGACATGTCGCGAAGGTTAAAATGTTAATAACGGTTTCGCGTTTTTTGTTTGGTCATAAGGGGGTAACTGTAATTTTCTACCCCCAAAAGTGTAGCGCAGCATTTGATTGAAAGGACATTGTATTTTTGTCATAAAAACAAAATTTTGGGGTAAAAACAGCAATTTGCCCTAAATCAAAACTTAAAAAGATGATATGAAAAATCGCGGGAATTAAAAATCTCATAGACCGTCCTTCTAAACCATAACCATCGAACTACATCAAATGGATCTCAGTCTAGAAAATTCTCACCAAAGCACCTATGACTCTAGTCCACGGTTTCCATCATGCAAAATCTAAACCATCTAGATCTAAATTCCGATCAACTAGCTCTCTATATTCATTAAGGTATTGCATGAGCTTCTTATTAAGCTTGTCATTCAGGGTAGACGACGCTATGTATTAAAGGCTATTTAAGTGGTGAGGCTAAGAGTGTTTAGGGTCACCAAACGCTCCGGATGATGCTATATATCATGCAAAACAACAAGAAAAGAAGGACATATTGATCACCACAATTTTCAGTCATTTCTTCTTGCACAAAGGTTTATGCATGTTCCTCTTCTTTGGTAACATAGTTTTTCTGCCATTCCTCCAAACTTAGATTTTTCGTCGGGAAACAAAACGAATGGCGTCTAACTTCTCACAAACAAATCATGGCTTTCCCCAACAATTGTTTTGGCCAAATAAGACTCTTTTAGGCTTTTGTTTCCTTTCCCTTCTGTTTTTCGATTTTTGTTTTCTCTTTTTTCTCTTTTTTGATTTTTTTTCCAGAAAGTTTACCAATATTTTGAGATTTACAAGGCAAGATCAAACTCATCTCATCATTGATATCACCTCCACCAACTTCATATAGTCTTCCATCTCGAGTGACTGAAAACTGTGTCGTTCCTCCCTCTCCGGCGGTTTTTGATGCGATCGGATTTTTTCCGAAACTTCAGGTTTTAAATTTATAAACCTAAAAGTCTGCAAGTGCACAGATGTGCGTATAAGTACTTAAGGTATCGATCCACAAGGAGTGAAAGATGTTCTACGAGACCTTAGAAAGAGAGTTAGTAAGGAAGTCTAAAACGAAAATAAGATTTATGGTGTGTGTAAATAAACTAGTAAACTAAGCGAATAATTAAAAGCGATAAATAAGAAAGCAAGTACGCTAAGAGAATAATTAAAAGCGAGGTTGTAAACTAATAAACTAAACGTTGGGCAATCGGAAACTCTCTAGGGATCATGGCCGAAATTCATAGGAATTTTGCTAGGGTTTTTAATACGACTTTTGTCGTTTTTTGGTTCTTCAACTTGGAACACAAATACTTTGTGTAACCTACTTTTGTACATCCTACACACCGATAACTTATATACTCAATCAGTAGCTTTCGTCTCTGGCCGCGCAAAAAAATATGATGATACTCAAAGGTCGTTAACGCTCACAATCCCTCTACAAGTATACTTTCGTATCTTGTAACGGTTTTGCTCATCTACCCTAGGTCAAGCATATGGATCCAGTACTTTCATAGTTCTAAAAATTACTAAGTTCAGTTGCAAGGTAATTAATCAAGCAAACATGCATTAAAAACAAGGATAGAACGAAGAATCTGAATCGATACCCTAATCTAAAACCTAATGATGAATCGATCCATGGGAGCCCCTAGAGATCCCTTTGCCCAAAAAGAGAACTACTCGGACACAATTAAAGAAAGCAAATGAATAATTAAATTAAGAGCAGGAGGTTGGTGAAGGAGCCTCTCCAGTTTAAGAACTAAGTCCGGAGAGAGCTTCTTCACCAATCTCGAAAGTAAGAACAAAAACTTAATAAAAGACTTGCAAAACGTAAACTAAAAGATGTTCTGTGTAGGCTACGAAATTGTGCCTGTAAAACACGTATTTATAAGTCTTCCACTCTTGTTTTGGTCGACCTTAAGGTTTCTTTGAAGAAAAAACGAAGTGGACTTGAAGCGGGCTTCGAACGAGCTGATTTTGGGCCGTTTTTGGCTGGCCACGGGTGCGTGGGCTCGACCCACGGCCAAAGGTGGTTTCGCCGCAGCTGGAGAGCCTCTGGGCATGGCCAGGAGTGTGTTCGCCGCGGCTGTGAGGCCTGGACCCGAGGTGGTTGGCCTATGAGGTTGAAACTTCAATTCTTCTCTTGCTTCTTTCGCAAGACTAGAGAATATGCCTTCACTCAATTGGATGTCTCTTAAGATCTAACCATTGGATTGTCTTGAAACCAACAGGGTATGAAAGGTAGCTCTCCCTTCTATCATGTATCCAAATTTAGGCATGATCAGACTATGAGAAGGTCTCCATCGGATGTCGAACATCTGACGGTCCAAAATTATCCAAAATCTGGTTTTTCTCCAATTTGCGTCGTTTTGCCTAAGGAACCTGAAAAGAGTGTTGAAACTACAAATATGAAAACAAATACGATAAAAACATGTAAAAACAAGTGAAAAACTTATTAAAGTGTTCTAAAATAGATAGTAAAACGGGTAAAAATACGGTGTTATCACACCCCCAGACTTCAACTTTTTTTGTCATCAGACAAAACAAAACCAAAGCCCGGAAAAATCAAACAAAAATCATATTGAACTAGAAATCTCGGAGACCGTCTTTCTAAACCATAACCATCGAACTACATAAAACGCAACCTGGCCTAAAAAAATCTCACTAGAAGTTTCTGTAATACTAGTCCACGATATCCGTCATACGAGTCCACGGTATCCGTCATACGAATTATAAACTTTCAAGATCCAAAATTTAGGTTAACTAGCTCCCTAAATACATTAAGTGCAAACGTGAACTTCTCATCAAAAGGATCAAACCAAGACAATCGAGGCTATGTATTAAAGTCTTTTAAAGGTGAGGTTAAAGGTGTTTTGGGTTACCGTAATTTCACCGGAGGATGCTAGATATTATGCAAAATAACAAGAGAGGATTGGCCTATTGAGAACCACAGCTCCTACTCACATCTTCTTGCGTAAAAATGTTGCACTTCCTCATTTCTCCAAAAACAGAAGTTTTCTGTCATTCCCCGAGACTCATAATAATTTTGGCCAACCTAGACTCTTTTTAGGCTCTAGTTTCCTTTCTCTTTCGATTATTATTATTATTATTTTATTTTATTTTTGAAAGGTGGAAACGCCTTTTATTGATAGAGAGTCTTAGGGGCACGAAGTTTACCATGTTTTTAAGTTTTCCAAGGTAGAACCAAGCTATCGTCTTTGTTGAATTCACCTCCACCGATCGCGTATAGTCTCCGTCTTTAGTGACTAGAATATGTGTCGTTCCTCCCTCTCTGGCGTTTTTGCACATATCTGCACATAAGACACAAAGAGAGATGCATGAGGTCTAAACAATGGTTAAGTTTTTGGGTGGGGTATCGACTAAAGATGAGCTGGTCATTCAGGTACGATAAATAGTGGTAAAAGATAAAATAACGTCCTGAATGTATGATTCGTTATCTTTGCCTAAATCTATAATGAGAAAATTAAGTCAAATTAAAGTTCAAATATAATAGAGCTAGTATATTACATCATTGATTAATGATCCATCCCCTCCTCCCTGTAAGTATTTTTGGTAAGATACACTGCCCATCATGAAAAACTATTACTCCCAACTTATATTTTTTGTAATCAATAAAAATAACCATTTTTACATCACGTTTGGGAGTTCGGATGTCTGTGCCACTCTCGTGAACTTCATTTTGTTGCTCTACCTCCTCAGGGGTATTAACATTTTCCCTCAGACCAATTACACCACCTGTCTTAGAAACATGCTTCCGTCTTGGGCTTTTTCTTCTTCCTCTTTTCCAAGGTGTTTTCATTCTCTTCTCCAGATTCTTCGTAATATTTGTCAACATACAAACATGTTCTTCCAGCCATATCTGCCTTTCTATGGGATCCATCGGGGCCTCTGCCAAACCATCTTCATCAACTAATTCCTTTTTGGACTTACCAATTTTCTTGTTCACCCCTAACGCCTTGCTCTTCTTCTCTTGCCTCCTTTGAACCACATGGATTTTGTGGGTTGCTTTGAGTTCCTTCTGATGTGGGGAGAACAAAGGACAAGATGAGTCTCCCCCAAGCCAAACATCTTTAGTGAAAACATGAGACTTATTGATCAAGTCCACTATATATGCAATTTTCTTGTCTCTAACTTCGTCATCCCATTCACCCCACAAATCATCTTATTTTGCCTCATCCGCGAACCTTGGTTGAACCATCAACTGTAATATAGATAAGTACAAAATAAATACTTAATGAAAGTCAAATATCCTAATAAACCTGTAAATAGAAAATTACTTACGTCACTAGCATTCTCAACATTCAGAACTTCACTAATCGTTAGACTTGATTGTTTAGGCAGCCCAACAACATGTAAGTGAATGAGCGCGAGTGTTTTCCAAGGATCAGGCTGGCTTTTCAGGAGCTTCAGAATACATCGGAAAGCTACTAGCTGTAAAGCAAGGGGAAAGCCTTGCATCCTATACATTTCTTGCTTCATTTGTTGTACAAATACACCTTGGATTTCTTATATGATTTTTTTCAGGTCTCATTGAAGCAATAGTCATCAAGAAAGATTCTCAGCCCCATGGAAAATTACAAAATGAATCAATATCTTCAACAATCGTAACATAACGTGTGGTTGGTCTGTGAGTTTGGATCCTTGCAATCAACAATACACACTCCACAATTATTATCATAGCCAAACAAACCTTCATGCCACTATCCATGTTAGGATCAGCTCTAAGCATATCTGCAATATCTACATAAGTTGTCTTTTTGTCATTTCCTATTAGCTCTCCCCAATAACCATCCGCCGCCAAATGTTCATTCTGAAACATAGTATTCAGATCGTAATCTTCTTTAAATTCCCCACACGTCAATCCAGTAACTTTTTCAAACTCAGTAAGGGATAACCTCATAGGTTGGCCACCAAAAACCGTCCACAACTCATATTTTTGTTTGCTTAATAACTGCCTTGTGAGCAATGCGTGGAAAAGTTTACAAGATATATGGGCCCTCCTTACCGGTATATCGAAAAGCTTTCCAAAACATGAATTCCGAACCTGCACGAACTCAAGGCTCCCTCTAAGAACATCTTGAATGAACGTCAGTATATCCGGTTTGGAATAGACGTTCAATCGCGAGCTTGGATACCGGTCAGTCGCAAACAGCCTACACGGAAGCCTCTCGTCCACCTCCACTTTCGATTCCCGTCCTGAGAACAAATTCTCGGTTAAACGCTTATCGGAAAAGCCTAAAAATAATTTGAGATATCACTAACATCACCCGAAAGCATTTAATTACATACTTCCTATCTCCAAAAATGACCCAACACTTTCAGGATATCTAGAATCAAGTAGAAAGCTTGAAGAAGTTGGTGTTAGTTGAATTTTTAGGTCGCCGGAATTAGGCGGTGAACGAAGCGACGGTAAATCGGGAGAATGAGTAATTTTAACTGGTCCGCCATAAGGAAAATAAATTTTAACCAAACATAGACGAAATTTTACCTGAGGATAGTATAGACTTTTCACTCCTAAAAAAATAGGCAAAATATATTGAAAGTCAGTGTAAGAGCAAAGCGAGAAAGTGTGCACCAAAGTGTAAATCTATTATATAATAGGAGAGTTTTCTCTCAATATAGGGTGTCCACCTCACCACTACCAATTTTTTAACATTAACACATATTTAAAATATTTATTTAATACATGTCTATTTCTATTTATCATTATTTTTATTTAATACAAAATAAAAAAATACAAAACTTAGTGTACATAAATAGAAAAAGTATTAATTCGATATTAAGAATTAAAAAAAATTGTAATACTAATTGGATAAAAAAATTATGAAATATTTTATTGAAAACGATATATTGTTAGATTTTCAACAAAAAACTTGAATTGAAGATTTATCATATTTAAAATGTCAGAATGTGATTATGAAATTAAGAATGTAAAATAGATTTTACTACATATAATGAAAAAATAATTTATTCAATTTTGGTCCGAGAATATATAATTTTGATAATAAAATTTACATCATTTGATAGTCACAAAATACTATAAATTTGTGGTAAATATAAGTTTTTACAATTAATTTTACTAAGCGAAAAATATGTAAAACATGACAAAGATAAGAACAAATAAATAAAATTATGGATAAACGATAGAAGAGAAAATAAAAAATAGATTCAAAAAGGGACTAAATGATTATAAATAGTCAGAACTAAATAAAAATGAGTGTTATCAGATTAAATTCAAAAGAAAAGCAAGGATAATTATTTTTTTTCGGAAATTTCTCTACATAAGTTTTCTAGGAAATGAGAAATTAAGTCAAGAATATCTTTTTTTCTTTCTTTGCTTATATATACCATAGATGGAAGTCGAGTATTTACAAGTAAATTTTATTGGAACCATATAAGAAAAGCCTGATATTTTTTACATGGCTTGAAATTTTAAAGTGTTATGATATTGTGTTTTTAACAAAAATANGATCTAAAAAGGGACTAAATATAGGGTGTCCACCTCATCACTACCAATTTTTTAACATTAACACATATTTAAAATATTCATTTAATACATGTTTATTTCTATTTATCATTATTTTTATTTAATACAAATTACAAAAATACAAAACTTAGTGTAAATAAATAGAAAAAGTGATAATTCGGTATTAAGAATTAAAAAACAAATTGTAATACTAATTGGATAAAAAAAATTATGAAATATTTTATTGAAAACGATATGTTGTTAGATTTTCAACAAAAAAACTTGAATTGAAGATTTATCATATTTAAAATGTTAGAATGTGATTATGAAATTAAGAATGTAAAATAGATTTTACTACATATAGTGGAAAAATAATTTATTCAATTTTGGTCCGAGAATATATAATTTTTATAATAAAATTTACATCATTTGATAGTCACAAAATACTATAAATTTGTGGTAAATATAAGTTTTTACAATTAACTTTACTAAGCGAAAAATATGTAAAACATGACACAGATAAGAACAAATAAATAAAATTATGGATAAACGATAGAAGAGAAAAAAAAATAGATTTAAAAAGGGACTAAATGATTATAAATAGTCATAACTAAATAAAAATGAGTGTTATCAGATTAAATTCAAAAGAAAATCAAGGATAATTAATTTTTTCGGAAATTTCTCTACAAAATTTTTCTAGGAAATGATAAATTAAGTCAAGAATATCTTTTTTTTTTCTTTGCTTACATATACCATAGATGGAAGTCGAGTATTTACAACTAAATTTTATTGGAATCATATAAGAAAAGCCTGATATTTTTTACATTGCTTGAAATTTTAAAGTGTTATGATATTGTGTTTTTAACAACAAAAAAAATATATATATATATATATATATACATTTCAAAACTAAAATAATATAAAAAATGCTTGAGAATGTTCAAACACTACCGCTATAAAGAGTGATACAAGTTATTTTGTACCATATCGCGAGTGGAAATGTGATTCTACACCATACTTCCAGAGAAACACATGCTTGAGAATTCTTTCTTCGTATCAAATTCTTATAGTTTAATGGATTCGAAGAAGCGAAATATTTAAAACATGCTATGTTTTGTGAAGAAAAAGTCGTGGATGAATTCCACAATTAAACATTTTTAATAAAAAAAAATGGATTGAATGTCGTTGGTGTTGTTGTATGTGCCAAATATTATGATAAATACCACTCCAACAATTTTTTTCTTTTTTTTTCTTTTTAAAGTATCTAAGCGCACAAGGACATAAGATCATGTAATTTTTTAAAAATAATTTTTTTTAGCAAAAGATAATCAAATCAAAACCTATATCGAGCTATTTTAGTATTTAGTATGTTGAGTTAGTTTCAATTTCTTATTATCCATGTACTATTAATGTGTAATCAATATAAACAAAGTAAAAAAAAAGTGAAAAACAATTGTGGTACAAAAAAATATCATCAAACAATGTTGACATCACATACACAAAGAAAGAAGATACATTTACTGTCTTAAAAATGATGGCAAATATAATGTATTTTTTAACCATAAATATAAGGACAATAGTATGTAAGTTATGCCAAAAACAAGTATATAAGAACTTAAAAAAATACAAATATTAAATTTATTTAATTAAATTATAGTGACCAACCAAAACATTAAAGAAGGTTAAAAGCGTAAAAATATAAATATTTAAAATGAAATTTTAAAATAACAAATTAGAATTTTAATTTTAATTGCGCGCAACCCACGGGTCACTTATCTTTTTTTTTAACGCTTATTTATTTGATAACCGAAATGATTAATACATAAGCCGGCGGGATTGGATACCCCCGGAGCCAAGAACCCCAAGCAAGGGAAAACATTCGAACATTCGAACCCAGATTAAACGAAACCCCAAATAAAACAACTATACGAGAATTGTAAAATTTTGTCAATAAACCATCCTTCACAATAACCAGCACAACAAGAGATCGGAAGGAACGAAAGACAACACCGATAGACGCCATCGAATCGGATTTTCAAATCTGCTCGTCTTCACTTGAGAATAAAGTGTCTTCATAAGTTTGGAGACTTGATTCACCTTAGATCGGCAAGACGGAACCGCACGGGTCACTTATCTAGTGCTAGTATATTGAAAGTCAGTGTAAGAGCAAAGGGAGAAAGTGTGCACCAAAGTGTAAATGTGTCTTTAATTAACCCATGTTAATACGAGATATTTCAAAAAATATTAAATTAAAAATAAAGTTTGGTCGACGAGAGGCGTCGATCCAGTGAGCCCATTATCCAGAAGGCTTAGCCTGTTCGGAAAACGACACAGCCGAAGCACCGACCGTCATAATTTTTGGATCTCAAAACACTTTCAAGAAGGTAAATCCCAGTTTTCGTTTTCTGATTTGATTGAAATGTTTTCATTTTAGGCGTGTGTTGAAATCCCTTCTTCCAGTTTCGCAGTACTGGATTTGGAGAGGTAGAGAGTGTACAGATCCTTTGATATCTCTTGCCGTTGTAAGACTTATTATTTTGGTTCATCTCTGGAAATATTTTCCAGTAATTTTTTTATTTTTTGGGTTTAATATTTTCCAGTAATTTGCAAATGATATGTCCGTTTTGTTTCTTCCATTGTCTTGGTATTGTGATTATGAGCTTCATCTTTCCTATTCAGCTAAATAGATGCAAGAAAAATGTAAAATTGGAAAAAATGTTCTTACAGTTGTTCGTGAATTGATACGGTGTGATGTTATACACTTGTGGGAATTTGAGAGGTTTTAGTGAACTTATGAGATTTGATATATTTAGGATGAAGAATACAAAGTTTGTGTTCTCAATCAATTGGATAGTTACATTTAGGGACCTTTGTTCAGTTGAAGATTGGCTCTGATTTGGTCTTATATGGCTTCTGTTATGTCTAAATTGAGCTGAAGTTTATGTTATGTCTTAACAAAGCTGACTTTTTTGTTTCTCTATTTATGTGGATATTGTTTATTATTTTGATAAGATCCAAAGATCGTATCGCTCTTTATTACTCAAGAACTAAGAACAAGAACAGTCTAGGGTTTGCTTTAGACCCCTAATCTGTTTTCCTTTACCCTCTATATATAGTATCTATCAATCTGATTATGACTGGAATGCGTGAATAGAGAAAGCTTTGTGTTTTTAATCTTTGCAGGATCTAAATAGGTCCATGCTTGTCATGCAGCCGGAAAAAGAAGAGGTTTAATATACAGTTACTACAAAAATCAAAGTCTCTTCTGTATATTTTCGAACAAGGAGATGATGCGGTTCAAAGAGGTATTACTTTTCCATCCTGTCCGAAAGAAAGAAATAATAATGCAAATCTAAATGTAGTTTCACCTAATTTTAACTCTTTTTTTCTATTTCTCTTTTTCCTGACTTCAAGTTTGCTTCTCCACTCCAGTTAAGCTCTTTTTATTTGCAACTTTATTTTAGTTTTTGAACATTTTTTGTGTCTGAATGAATCAGGAGAAAGAAGCCAAGAAAGAAGCTTTCAGGAAGTATTTAGAGTCCAGTGGCGTTCTTGATTCTCTCACCAAAGGTTTAGTTTCTTTTTTTTTCTATATTCCAGCAATACTTAACCTATTGCAACAGTTTTTTTTGTTTTCATGAATAATTTGATATGCTCAGACAAACAAGTCGCGTTATACTCTATTGTCTGTTCTGAAAAACGATGGCGGGTTTTTGAATGTAGTTCTGGTTGCTTTGTATGAGAAGAATGATAAGCCTTCCTCTGCTCTAGAGTAAGTTTCTGGACACGTATTTAGATCTTAACTTGTTAATCATTAGTTTCTAACAGATCATCATTGATTCTCTATATAAATAAGTCTCAGTCTCATCACGGGGTCTTACCAGGCTTAATCACCTCGACATTCTTTCTTCAGTTACCGAGATCTAGGCAGCTCATCTTTGTAGAATTGATCGCTCGCCTGTGTATTGACTTATAATCTTAAATCCAGGTTCTGCTGAACCAGGGACTGGTGGAATTAGGGAATTAAACAATTCTTTGACCATTTTTAATCCTAGGCTTTTGAGCTTTTGTGAACCAAATCCTAACAAGAATCAGATCAAAGAGTATAAGTTTTCTCATGGGCTCAATATACCAATTTTTTACTAAGAAAATTAATGGATATGTTTTATTCCTTGCCAATCTCCTATGCCAATTTTCAACTAATGGATCTCCAAATTCAAGTTCATGAGTGCAGATTTACAATAGGGCCATAGGCTATATATATCAAGTTGCATTTCTACTATATCATCCTTTGGTTTTTGGTTTCTGGAAACCTCGGCTATGCATGTTTTCTTAAAAAGAATTTCTCTATTGACCTGTTTTTTTCTTCAGATTCATTCAACAAAAGCTAGGTGGTCCTTCAGTCTCTGAGTATGAGAAGCTTCAAGCTGAGAAGTCTGATCTTCAAATAAAGTACAATGAGCTTTTGGCTAAACATCAGGAAACACTGAGAGAGGTAAACTTGAATTGAAAATCAGATCGTTGAACCATCGTTCAGGCTTTTGTATTTTCCTTACAATGTTGGCTTTGCAATAGCTTTCTTCACCATCCATAATCTTAAACATTTCAACTCTTCCTTTATATACTGAAGTGTTTAAATGTGTTTGGCATATTGTTTTTATGGTTAATGTTGCAGTTAGATGGAGTGAAGAGCTTGCATTCAAGAAACTCTTCAAAAGATGATGCTGAAAGAGAGGCCATTGAAGACGAACACACGAACCTTGTGACTCATCCGCACCATTAAATTGTCGTTATTGTATATGTAATTCCCATTGCCACATTTTCTATCTCCATTAGTGTTATTATGAGTGTCATTTTGGTTTCCTATACGCATTTAAGGCAACAAAAGAAGAAAAAACAAAAACAAAACAAAATTATGCATAGAGTTTATCAGTTCAAAGATCTGGCAACAATTAATAAAGTATTTTCAATATTCATTTGCTCTTCTCCATTCATCTACTTCACCAGTGGTTTTATGTTTTAAGACGCGATTTGGACTGCCCGGTCTGACCGGTAAACCCAGTACCTAATCATTATTCTGGTCCAGCAAAACTCGGAAAACCCGCTAATGGCCATGGTTATAACATCGTCCGGAAAACCTGCTAATAGCCATGGTTCTAACATCGACCGCGTACGTATCTAGGCAGCCAAAAAACTGAAAAATTTGGTCAATATAGGAAAAGTCACCGATATTTTTTTGGGTCAATTTGCTTTTTGACAATATTGGGAGAATTAATAAGGAACTGATTAAGGTATCAATTACCTAACGTGCATACATCCTTGTATTACCTTAGGATCGAACCAAGGAGATTAAGAATAACCACTAAGAATACAAGACACTAAACGACCTAAGTTAATACGATGATTTTTTTTTTTTTTCTAAAAGACTAATAAAATTCGAATTCAAACTAAACGGGAAAAGAAACTAAAATGTTTAAGCGTTGTGAATCAAGACTAAGGGGGTTACTGAGAGTTGGATTTATAGAGAGTTTTGTTGATTTCAAAAGTCATGAGATTTGTCAAATTTGCATAAACTTTTGTTGAATTTTAAAAATCTTTTATGAGTTAAATTGTAATGAATTCATATCCCAATAATACTAGATTTTAACAGCATACAATTATTAAAATACAAACTTTTTGTATAACAATGGATTTTGATTAGATTATAAAAATCATCAAACCAATAACAATAGATTTTAAAGAATGTTATAATCCATAAACGAATAACATTAAAATCGATTAAGAATGTAAAAATCCACAAACCAATAACAGTAGAATCTTAAACTATAAAAAATTTCATAAATCAATCTCCCAATATTGATTCTGGCAATTCCTAGCTAAACCATAATGCTAACTCAATCAATCAATGTTAATCCTTAGGTTTAAGATCACTAATTTAGACTAATCCACTTATGTGGTACTAATCACCTAATTGACACAAATTTCTATTCGCAATCAAATGATCAATAAGCAATAAGCTCAAGTATAATTAACCATTAAACACCCTAATCATCTATTTCCATAGGCTAGGAATTTAAAACACTTAATGGGTTTGGTTAGGGAATTTCATCGAACACCTTCCGGGTGAGAAATTCTCTATGATCTAAATTAACATGATCAATGCTAATCTAGCAATAAAACACCCAATAAGTAAGGAGTTCATATAAACTAGAAATTCTCTATGATCTAAATTAACATGATTAATGCTAATCTAGCAATAAAACACCCAATAAGTAAGGAGTTCATATAAACTAAGCCCTAAGCATCATGATCTAACAAGAAAACACCATAATCTACATTACCCAAAGTTCTAGAGAGAACTACTCACTCTAATCTCCATGAAAACACAAATACCCATGATGATAATTTGCATAATCATGAAGAGATTAAAGAGATAAACAATAATCTATCACGAATGCCTCGGCAGCTTGCGTGTTTTGCAATGAACCTATAGAGACAAGGAATCATCTGTTCTTCACATGCAGATACTCGAGGGAGATATGGCAACGACTCACTCAAAATCTTCTGGCCTCAAAGTTCACAACAAATTGGGATGGCCTACTTACTCTTATAGTGGACGAATCACAAGACAAGCTCCAGTTGTTTCTCTTGCGGTACTCGTTTCAGATCACAATCTACTATATTTGGCGAGAGAGGAATGGTAGAAGACATGGAGAACCAGCCATTGACTCCATTCAACTCACCAAAAAAGTAGATAAGGATATCCGAAACCGACGGTTGGCGATTCAAAGAAAGGGTGATGCAAGATACGAGGGAGGAATGGAACTATGGTTCCCTACTCGATGAAACATTTTCAAACCTTGTAAAGATTTAAATTTGATGCATTCATTGTAAACCCGGGTTCTTTTGATTGAATATAATTTTACATTCAATTCAATTAAAAAATATATATATATATAAACAATAATCTATAAGAAAAAAAGATATGGAATTACATAAAAAGATCTCTTACAAAATAGGTCAAAACCTTAAAAGAGAAAGAGTTTCCAAGAAAAATAAAGCTTAGTCTTAAAATTAGGTGTAAAACACTTAAATAAAAAATATGGGCGAACCGGGTCAACCCGTGACAAACTAGGTTGACCCGATAGATCTTCGGGTCTGAGATGGTCCATAGCGGTGTCTTCGAACCGCTGGGAAGGCTGGGAACTCGACGGAGGTTTGTAGCGGTGTCATCATCCCACTGTCGGCAAACCTCTAGGGCCATATCGGTGTCTTCATGCCGCTGCCACCATGCCGCTGGGAATGCTGGGAACTCGATGATCATCCTTGTGTCGGCGTCTTCAAACCGCTGCACCATCCCGCTGTGGCTCATGTGGTCTTCTTTTCTTTGGTTTTTGGGCATATATAACTCTTGCTCCAAACTGGTCCCTCTTGCTCCATGATCTTCCTACAAACTCCGTTAGGCTTCTTTAGCTCCCAAAAGACTTCTCTTTGGTCCAAGTAAGCCTCAAATCCTTGACTCCAACTCTAAAACCTAAACTATGCAAATGCAACTAAATGTACCTAAACATGAGTGTAAATGCATCAAAGATGGGAAAAACATGGTTATAAAATGAGTAATACACCGAGATATCAACTCCTCTGAACTTGCATTTTGCTTGTCCCCGCAAACAAACAAACAAGAACAAGTGAAGGAAGAAGTTTGAAAGCAAGAGCTCAAATCCGAAAATATCAACAAAATAATTCAAATCAATACCCTTTTGAGTAGTTATGAGATGCACATAAACCTCTACTTTAAAAGATTTAGTCATACTCGTCGCTACACGAATTGAGTCTAAGGTTTATCATTCACAAGCATTCATATCCTCCAACTCTTTAACATTCAATTAGGTGCAAAGGTGAATCGTGCAATTTACAAATCAAGAAAGCTCATTAGATCTAAGGAAGGTTTTGAGATAAAAGTGATCTCAAGAGGTAGTTAGTCCATAACAAAGTGGTTCTCTCATAAAAAATGAACTTTATGGAAAATATTAAGAGTCAAAAACAATTGGTGCATACAAAGATTAGACTTCCATCTATCCAATCCCCCTCATGAATTCGAATCCGGTCTCTAATGCCAACAAGTTTCATTCATACACTACTCAAATCATAAGGTAACTCACCTTTTTTTACCCACTCTTTTCTTCTTCTTTCTTCTCTTTTCACAATAGGGAATTCTTATTTTCATCACAAACAAAGGGGTTGTCTTCCTATCTTTATTTTCCACAAGCTCTTTATAAACTTTCACACTTACTCTCTCATTCATCATTTTGATGCCTTAAGCCTCTTTTTTTTATTGGCTTCTCTTTAATACTTAGAGACTTAAATAAATTAAACACTTAGAGCTTACTTATCAATATCACACCAAACAACCCAAGTTTTTGTTTCCTCTATTGCTTTTCCCATCATTTCCTCTTTCCACATTCTTTCTTTGATCACAAACCCAAAGTTTATTCCTTTTCAATAGAGCAACAACCNCCCCCCCCCCCCCCCCCCCGCAAATCACAACCTAACTAGTTCTAGCGTAAGTCTAGCTCAATGATGTGTGAGCTAGTTCTACATGAAAGTCTCTTCCTTGTCGTTTTCAAAACTTAACATAATTTTCTAAGTTCATTCGGAAATAGGCCTCACAAACGCACACAAGGAATGAAAGCTTGAAAGAAATGTTTGGTTTAAGGTGTGGTTAACCATTCCAAAAATGGGAATCAACTATTTAGGTTAACAATAGAGTGGTAAAAAGAGAAAGATAACCCAAATATGTATATTTTATCCATGAGCTTCCTTCAATGTACAAAGCATGATAATTCAAGTCAAGTTAAGAGTTCAAATAATTAGAGTTGGGATCAAATCAAAGCATGCTTCAACCAAAATAAAGATATTCAAATCACGAGATCAAAACATGAATCATCCTTAACTTTGTGATCGCTCAAATGCATCAAATACCTCCTAAATAGGGCATTAAATTAAGCTCTTAAGTTGATATCCTACATAGAAATATCATCATTGCTCCCTATGTAAATGAATGCAACCCTATATGCTTCTAGACTCAATCTTAAAATGATAATGCAACTACATGTTTTCTTTTTGTGTTTTTGTAAATTTTCAAAATATGTTTTTGGATTTTCTATGCATGCACTTAGATGTATGCCTGATTTTTTTGTTTGTTTTCTATGCAATTTAGATAAATGCATGAGACTCATGTATGCAAAAATGAAAATAAGAACACAAAACACGAAGTTAAAAGACACAAAGCCCTCCCCCAAACTTGACTTATACCGTTTCGGTGTAACAAAAGCTAATGAGAATGTAAAACAAACCAAAAAGAAAAGCTAAACTGTATTTACAATGAAATAGAGTTAGGACCATACCTTGGCCATAGTCGCGAACCTTAGGGAATTGGAGAGATGAATGAGTTTTGGAACTCCTTGGTTGGTCCTTGAATGCGAGTGTGAGGACCTTGTTCATGATTCCTTGAAGACCCGTTGGATCTTTTTCCTTGAGCTCCGGTGTGAGGAAACCTTTAACCATGGTGAAGGGTTTTGACATTCTCTTACACTTCACCTTGTACTCAACCGCACCATCAACATATCTCCAAAGTGTTAAGGTCATAGTAGGAGGCAAGGGAGTCTTGTGAAGTGCAATCTCATCCACCCTAAGCTTGCTTGGTGGGTGTTTTACAAGGGTGGGAGGGTGGGATTTGTTTGGTTTCTTCACCATTTTCTCTCCTTGGGGTAGCAAAGAGGAAATGTAAACATTCTCCATAAAAAGCTTCCTCTTCTTCCAATTGTTTTTCAAGGAGCATCCCCACATCCTTCACTTCCTTAAATTGAGCCTCATCATCCTCATAAACTATGGTACAACAAAACACGGGTGATGAAGGCTTGATAGGGTGACCTTGTCATTAACATTCTTGAGAACCACTCTTTTGTTGGGGAAGTCTATGCTTGCACCAGCGGTGTTGGGGAAGGGAGTTCCAAGAATAAGGAGAAGTTTGCGGGATTACATCATCTCCAAAACTATGAAGTCTGTTAGATGCAAGAACCCTCCAACCTTGAGAGGATAGTTCTCAATCAAATCTAGTGGGTGCTTCGAAGAAGCATCTCCAAACATGATGGGGGTTGAGTGTTGCTTCATGTATTTGATTCCTAGATTTTTCACCATCTCAAGCGACATCACATTCACGCTTTCACCCGAATCACATAAAGCATTATCAATCTCAAAATCTCCAAGAGAGCAAGATATGGAGAATTTACACGTATTTCAAAGCTTGGAAATAGACTTAGGCTCAAGTGGTGTTTCGAAGACTCCCATGATCTCTTCCACTTTCTCTCGGTTTTGAAGAACGGCTTCGATGAATTCTATGTATAGAGGTACTTGAGACAAGTCCTTCACATGAGGCAATGATGCTCCAACCGTACTCATATTCTCCTTGAAACTTGAGAGGATTTTCTTTTGAGCCTTGGTAAGAACTCGACCGGGAAATGGGAGTTTAGGCTCATATAGAGGAGGTTCAATGCTAGAAGTTTCCTTCCTTTCAACCATCTTCGTCACCACATCCCTTTGCTTAACCTCTTCCTTAGAACACTTCTCAACTTTCTCTTTGCTAGCAACCACCAAATCATTAACTTTATAACCATGGAGAAGTCTATAAATCTCCTCAATTGCTTTCTTATTCTCATCAACCACGTGCACCTTGTTGATTCCGAAAATCACACAAGGGACAAAACAGTAAACTCAATAGATCGAATCTCGTTTTATTGATTAAACTCGACCGAGCTACAAGATTGCAAGATCGTAAAAAGTGACTTAAGAACCAAGGAGGTATAAGCTTTCGAGTCTCACCTCTCAGTCTCCAGTTCTCGTAGATGATTGTGAATGTCCTTGAATGAGGCAATCGCTTCCTTATTTATAGGGTTTATGAGTCGGTCTAAACGGGATGATTTCCTTTTCCTAATTCTATCAGGAAATTCTTCCTCCGAAATCAGGAAAGATTCCGAAAATCTCGGAGGTCAGCGCGTTTTGTAGCGAGTTGGGCTTAGACCGAGTTTGTCCCGTTGAGTATGATCATGGGCCCCCTTCACTTAGTTGGAACCATCGGAAACCGGGATCAATTGGGCTAGTCTCGGTTCAAATCGGGCTAAACCGGGGAGTGCTAAACACACCTCCAACAATAAGTCTCCCCCCCCCCCAAGTTCGGCGAAGGAGTCCTTGAATTCGGCGAAGGAGTCCTTGAGTTCGGCGAAGTTCATGGAAGATTCTTTAGCTCGGTTGGAATCGAGATCGATAGTTTTTCGACTTGATCGCCTGGTTTTGCATTTTGAACTCGGCAAGTTATGAACTCGGCAAGTCTTGAGCTCGGCGAGTCTTCCTCGAGAAGACACGCCGCTTCAGTTTCTTCAATTATTGCAGAAATCGAGGGATTTATCATTATTACTTCTCTCTCCATATATTTCTTTCGACCTTTCTGATTCCTTCACTTCGTTGCTAATAAAAGGTAATTAATCTCTTTCTTTCTTCTTTCTAGGGTTTTTATTTACCGCTTTCTCTAATCGAATTTCGATGATATTTGCGGCGAAATTCTGATGACTTGTTCGAAGATCTTCGGGTTTTTATACTGTTCTTCGTCTACTCCTTGTAATTTCTCCATTTGCTCTTCACAGTCTCTCGTTTGCTCTCCGCGATTTCTTCGACTGTTCTTCGTGGTTCTTCATTTGTTTCCTACGATTCTCCCCGTCGAATGCATCGATCTGGAGTAGAATCGCCAAACGACTCTGTCAACAATTATGAAAAGAGACCTAAAAATCCTTCATTCATCTGGGGTTTGCTTTTTGACTCGGTAAGCTCAGATTCTTCAGACACAGTTGTGGTTATAATGGAGGGAGATCGGTTGGATGAAACTCAGTTGGTTCATCGCAGCTCGCGTCGTTTGGGAGTTCAGGATAATGCTCAGCATGCGATCTGAGTTCCTAGACTTCTTGATCGGGATAGCAACGAGACTGACACTCAGCGTCTTTTCAACGAACGGACGGATCCGGCGACTAACGTTAGTAGATCTGTGTTGCTTAGTCGGAACGTGGAAGTTGGCAATGTTCTGGCTGAAGTTGTCAAGTCTCGGATTATTGGCGAGGAGAGGCGTGATCCAATCTAGCACGCTGGTAATCACGAGGCTGGTACAAGCAACCCACGAATTCGAGTTCTTCCTCCTCAAGTTGAAGCTCAAATTCAATTTGATGCCGAGCTTGAAAGTAAGCAGATTGTTGAGGACGAATAGCGGGCTGTCGAACAGATTCGTCGTGACAAGGCATTTGCTACTCATCTGTTTTTACTGGATGATGCAAAAAATGCTCGGGGAGTGGAAGTTATTGACGCCGAGGTCGATCTCCTGCGTGGTAATATATAAGGGGAAACCCGAGCTCCACTTATCCCCCTGATTGTTCGTCATGCAGTTATTGGACCGACTTGTTCATCGATGGAGAGAATCTTTGAGCTGATTGGAACTCTTGGATTCCCGGGTGAGGTAGAAATCATGAGGCTCGTAAGGAACCAAAGACCGTGGGATGCTCCGGCAAGACACATATGCGTGTATGAGGATTGGTTCAGAGCGTGCGGGCTCCATTTTTCTTTGCCCGATCTGTTAATTGATTTCTGCAATAGGCGTAGAGCTGCGATCTGGCAGCTTAACCTGGCTACTAGGGTTAACATAACGGGGCTCCTTTCCATGGGTGCCGAGCTTGGTATTTCGGTTACTGCTCGAATGTTCGAAGAGTTAACCTCTGTTAACATAGCATAAGCCAAACCTTGGTATTTCTCGGCGAATATGAAACCGGGCTGCGACGTGATTACTGGTCCGAAGCTAAGCAAGGTCCAGGATTGGGAGACAAAGTATTTTTGCGTTTGAGTCGCTCCTACTTCCGTGTCCAACCCATAAATAAATTATAGGAGACAATGGAGCCAAAATATTGGTAGTTATTTGTTGTACTTATGCCGAAGTTCCGTGCTTTAGTTGTTTCTGACACACATTTTTCTTTTGTAGTTCGGAATCTCACTTACCGTCGCATATCTGACCATTGGAAGTCGATTGTTGGTCGGTTTAGGGAATTATGACGAACTCGCTGGCCAGAGATTCACCTAGCGCGTCTTGCCGCAAGGAACAAATCGCAGCGTTCTAACACTGGTTAGGTTTAAATTCCCTAATTAAAATTATGCATTGTTTGTTCTATTTCTTAGATTTGTCTTATTTGTGTAGTTGCCGGATGGTCTTCGTCTAGAAAAATGGCATCACAAAAGAATTTTCTTACAATCCCAGATTTATCTGCCACCCCTGATGATTATGTACTCCCTTCGGCTCGGAGGGACGATGAAGCTCCCCGGGACAACATTCTTCCCGAAGTCGTTCAAGTTGGCAGGGGCAATTCGGTAATTGCCTGAGAGAACAACAAATGCGATCAAAACTCTCAGATCAGTGATAATGAGGTCGATCCGTCTACCAACCTTGAAGTGGTCGATCAGACTACTCTGTATGCTTTGGCCGCGTCGTGGTGCCGGTGAGCACCAATTTGGGGATAACCGTGGCCGATGACGGCGATGCGGATGGTGAACGATTGGACCAACCGATGGCCTCGATAGGTCGGTCCATGGGGGAACCGGTGAATTCTTCTCATGATCAACCTGAGGTGGAAGGGGAAGTCAATACCGCGATCGTTCCTCGTACGGGTGCTCTCAATACGCCTTTGGGGGAAACGACGTATCTGACGGCGGAGGTCAGGGCTTCCATAAAACGCAAGAGATGAAAGTCCTTGACCACGGAAGAGGTCAATATTGTATCCTTTAATTATAGGAAGGACACCCCTTTGATTAATGACCTTGCATCGTGTGCCGATCTCTATCGCCAATTTAAACTCGGCGCTCGCGGTCTCACGCCTTTAAACAAGCTCTCAGAGGTGGAGAAGTATATTGAACTCGCTCGCTACAAGGCTCGGGTAGGTCGTCACTCTTTTAGAATCATTCTCATGTTAGATTTTTTCCGTCTTAATGGTCTTTCTCCTTTCTTAAAAATATTTTAGGTCGAGGCGCAGATGAACGAAATCATCCGGTCTCTTGACCATAAGTTGAAGTCGGGGACCCGAGATTCCAAGGAGATCGAGAAGCTAAAGGGAGATATGACTGAGGTATGGCCCAAAGACTCTCAGCTCGAGGAGGGGGCTGTTGCGAATGATCAGGAGCTCGAGGCCCTTCGAGCATAAAATGAGAGGATGAAGGCCGAGATGCTCGAGGCCAATAACACGCTCAGCCATATGACCGTCGAAAAACGGAAGGTGGACGTTTAGCTGAAGTCCGAGAAGAAGAGGTTTAGGGCTTCTTGGTCCATGTGGGTGACCAAAGAGAGGGATAGTCGAAGGGAGACGATGGCTAAGTTGTCTGCACGTCTCGAGAAGTTAAAAGACTACATCGACCGGCTTGACGCGGCGAATAACAAGCATCTTGTTTTCAGTCAGGTTACATGCACTAAGAGATACCTGGATTGGCTCGTGGAAGGAGGGACTCAAATTCCTCAGGAGACGCTTGATCACTATGCAGTGCAAGACAAGAAAATGACGGCCGAGATGTAGGCCATAGTCCTTGAAGAGCTCGATGATGCAGACTTCAAGGTATCCCCGATCTCATTCGACGGTATCCCTCCAGGTCCTCATCTCGGTGCTGAAGGAACCAAAGTCTTGACTGATGTCGACGTGTGGGGGTCGATGGTCTCGAGTATGGGCCCATGAATGTCCGAGGAGGTCAGGAGTCGTGATTCTCCTTAAAACTCCCTTCTTTTTTTTATTGTATAAATCACTGCCTAATAAGGCTTTTTCTGTTGAACTCCTGCCCGTGGTGGTTTTTTTATTGTAATTCGATCCATTTTCCCGAGGAGGCTTTTAACCTTTATTCGAGGTACTCTTTAACTGTAGCTCGATTCAGACCGGTTTTTATAGTTTGTTCTGACTATCATGCGTACTTTGAATTTGGCTATAATGCGAACTAAGGAGTTCGGCCTTTATTTTTGTAGAAGCAAGATTGTTTGTTAATACGCGTAAGGTCGTAAAATGATACGATCATCTCAAATCCCCTACGTACCAAATTGGCGCCATACATAATACGGTCATAGTCGAGGTACGTTAGATGAACTCGGTTTTCGATCGACTCGAGATTGGCGATTGCTGAGGACCGACTTATTGACTTGCGATTATTGAGAAATTGACTTATGAAATTTGCGATTGTTGAGAAATCGACTTATGAAATTTGCGATTGTTGAGAAATCGGCTTAATTTGCAAGAATGTATCTTTCGGCTTCACTCCGAGAGCTTAGCATGGGACTGTGAAGGTGTGTTAATCTCAAGATACTCTGGGTCCCCAGATTAAATCGGAGTGCGCGAGGTTGGTTCGGCTTATTTAGCTCGGATGATCTGAGGACAAATTTTAGTGTGGGTCTCATTCCCGGCTTATGCGAGACGGATCTCGGCTTTTTGAAGTTTGCATCCTTGAGGAATGATATCGATCGTTTGGCCATGACGTCGATGTATGAAACCGTGATGGTTTTAAGTGAAAACTACGGAGTTCGACTTAGGAGAGTACGAACTGTTTGAGTTCGGGGAACTACGAGAGTTCGGATTATGATTTTACTTAGTCGTTTCAGACTGTAACGCAAATTGGGGAGTTTCAGCATTAAACGATATGTACAGTTTAAGTTTGGCGAACTGCGATATCTCGGCTTTGAAAAGGTAAGGACTAGTCAAATAAATTTTTATTAGAATCATATATGGACCTGCGATGGATTGCCAACGTACCCCAGGAGGGGATCAAGCCATTCGTAGTCCATAGTATATCGGAGATAATAGTATTAATAGCTCGGTGGGCTTTTTTTTTTCTTTCCGAAGAGTTGGACTAGTAGTAGAACCGTTTGAGGTTCATTGAATTCCATGATCGCGGTATTGGAGTTCCATCCATCTGCATAAGTTTGTAGACGCCTAGTTTGACGATTCACATTATCTGGTAAGGTCCTTCCCAGTTAGCACCGAGCTTGCCGACATTTTTCTCTTATGTGTTAGGATAGACTTTTCGGAGGACGAGGTCACCGTCTTCGAAGTGTCGACCTTAGACCTTTTTATTGTAGTAGCGTGCGGCTAAGTGCGGATAATTCTGGATTCGTAGCAGTGCTTGTCCGCGTTGTTCTTCAAGCGTGTCCATATTGTTGAGGAGCATTTTGTTGTTGAGATCGGGATTTCAAGCTAGTATTGTTCGGCGTATGCTTGGGATATCGAGCGGCTGGGCATAAAGCTTCCATTCTGTATGCTAAGGAAAAAAAGGATTGCCCAGTGGATCGGCGAGGTGTAGTACGGTGGGACCAGAGGACCCCGTCTAATTCATCGGCCCAAAATCCTTTATTTATATCGAGTCGTTTCCTTAGGCCGTCGATGAGAGTCTTATTGGTTGCTTCGGCTTGACCATTTCCCAGTGAGAAACTCAGTCGAATTTTCCACTTAGCACAAAAATTGCCGAACAATGTTGAAATGAATTGCGGTCAATTGTCCGTTACTATCTCATATGGTACTACATGTCTGCATATGATGTATTTCCAAACGAATTTATGGACATCTCGAGCGTGTATCTTGGCATAAGATTAAGCCTCGACCCATTTGGTAAAGAAATCAGTCATGACTATGATGAACTTCTTTTGATTGATAGACCAGCGGATTAGGCCGATGATATCCATTACCTATCGCATGAAAGGATAAGGGGCCATCGAGGTGGTGAGTAGCTCGGTTGGGAGGTTTCTCATTGGGTCGTGTCTTTGACAGTTTTCACACTCGGCGGCGAACTTCTCGCAATCCACTAACATTGTTGGCCAGTAGTAGCTTGCTTTCTTGATTTTGAAGGCCAAAGAGCGACCTCCAGAGTGATTTCCAACATCTCTGTTATGAACCGTACTGATGATTTTGCGAATATCTTTACCGGCGAGGCATTTCAAGAGGACGCCCGAAGCGCTCCATTGGAATAGCTCGTCATCGACGACGATGTAATGGGCATATCGCATTTTAAGTCGCCGAGCTGCCCATCTGTCGTCCGGGACCGTGCCTTCGTAGACGTATATTTTGATCTCAATAGTTAATCTTCAGGCTCTTCTTCTTCTTCAGCCTCGATGTCCATAGGAGCATGGAGTCCTTCAAATACTTCTTCGTTTTTATCCGACTGATCTCGTAGTTCTAGATTATCTGCGATGTGTCCGGTTTCGGCGTTCACGTCGGGCTCGGGATCTGGATTGTTCTTTGTCTTTCGTTGTTTGGGTTTGACAGCTGAATGTGTCTCGTAGTCACGCCTACATGTGGTCACATTGCAAGTCTTGGCTGGTTCAATGCTTGGTCGTGAAATGCTTTCGACCGAGATCGTTCGTTGGAGATGAGGGTCCGAGCTTGAGGCGAGGGCGGCTAGGTCATCTGTTGGGTATTTTCTTCGTGACGTATTTTGGTAAGGTCGAAATACATAAATTCGGTGGCGAATTCCTTTACCATATTTGAATACGCATCCATGCGGCCATTTTTTGGTGTTGTATTCGCCACTGTACTGGCTAGTGACGAGTTGTGAGTCGTAAAACGCTTGTATGTGTGCGGCCCCGATTGCTTTGGCCAATCGTAGTCCGGCGAGGAGTGCCTCGTACTCGTCCTTGTTGTTCGATGCTTGGAATTCTAGCCGGAATGATTGTTCCAAGATTTCGCCTTTTGGTGATTGAAGACGTATGCCGATTCTCGAACCGCGGTGCGAAGATGATCCGTCGACAAGCAGAAGCCATTTTCTGCTCATGGGAGTTCGGTGATTGTTAGCTTGAGAGGGAGCTCGACGAGGAAAACAGCCAGGACATGGGATTGGATGCTGGTTTTGCTCTTGTATTCTATGTCGTATTCGCTTAGCTCGATTGCCCATTTGGGAAGTCTACCGAACTGGGTCGAACTGTGCATAATTGTTCGCAGAGGCTGGTTAGTGAGAACTACAATCGAATGAGACTAGAAATAAGGGCGGAGTTTCCGAGCTGCGATGACGACCGCTAATGCGAGTTTCTCGAGTGTAGGATATCTTGTTTCAGCCCCGTCTAGAGATTTGTTGATGTAGAAGAATGGTTTTTGTTCACCTCGGTCATCCCGAACTAAGACCCCGCTAACGGCTGAGTATAAAATGGCGATGTAGAGGTAGAGAGTTTCGCCATCCTCAGGTTTTGCCAGCACGGGTGGGGTGGATAGGTATTCTTTAAGCTATTTGAATGCTTCTTCGCACTTGTCATCCCATACGAGATGCTTATTGCCGCAGAGTAACCGGTAGAACGGTAAACAATTGTCGATGGATCGGGAGATAAATCTGTTAAGTGCGGCAATTCGACCAGTTAAAGTTGAACTTCGTGTTTCGTTGTTAGTGATGGGAGGTCGAGAATTGCTGAGATCTATTTAAGAGTAGCTTTGATCCCCCTTTGAGTAACAATATAGTCGAGGAACTCTCCGCATGTGACTCTGAATATGCACTTGGTAGGGTTGAGTTTCATGCCGTATTGGTTAAGTATGTCGAAGCAGGTGTTAAGATGCCCGATATGACCTTTGGCGATGAGGGATTCGACAAGCATATATTGGATGCAGACTTCCATTGTCCGACTGAGTTGACTTGCAAACATGCGATTGACGAGCCTTTGATAGGTCGCTCCGACATTTTTCAAACCGAATGGCATGACTTTGTAATAGTAGATGCTGTGATCCGTGATGAATGACGTTTTCTCGCGATCGTCAGGATGCATGAGTATCTGGTTGTAGCCAGAAAAAGCCCATGAAGGAGAGGAGCTCGTTGCCCGCAGTTGCCTCGATCATTCTATCAATGTGTGGGAGTGGAAAATTGTCCTTTGGGCATGCTTTATTGAGGTTAGTGAATTCAATGCACACTCTTTAGTTGCCATTTTTCTTTTTGACAACGACGGAGTTTGCTAGCCAATATGGGTATTTGACCTCGGTGATCGATCCTGCTCTGAGTCATCGTTCGACCTTGTCGTTTACTACTTGAGCTTTCTTTGGGTTGCGTTTCTGTCTAATCTTTTTAATTGGTTTGAAGGTCGGATCGATGGTGAGATCATGACAGGCGATTTTTGGGTCGATTCCTGGTATATCTCTAGTGGACCAAGCGAAGGTTGACAGGTTTTTCTTGAGGAAACGAATAAGGTTGCTTTTGATCCTATCGTCTAGTTAGGGTCCGATACCGACACATCTCTCGAGCTCGAGGTAGTCAATGCTAACTTGTATGACTGACTCCCATTTTGGCAGGTCGGAATCAACTTTTTTATTTAGCAGATCTGTCGAAGTCGGGTTTGAGCTGATCACACATGTTCAAGATGCAGTTCGTAGTTTGCATTCGTTGATGTAGCATAAACGAGACATTGATTGGTTTCCTCTAAGAGTGAAAACTCCATATGATGTCGGGAACTTGACGCACTGGTGGTAAGTTGAGATAACGTCCTTCATTGCGTATAACCATGGCGTCCCGAGTATGACGTTATAAATCACGGGTTTGTCCAAAACCATGAATTTCATCATTTTCATTGTTCCGCCGACTTAGATTGGCATTTTGATTGGTCCCGCGGTCATGGTCTGGTCTCCGGCAAATCCGGTTAAGGGTTCGATATATGGCTTGATTTTGGAGTTCAGGATATCCATGCCTTTTAACGTCTGCTTGAAAACGACATTGACCGAGCTACCGGTGTCAACCAAAACCCTTTCGACAGTAACGTCGCCGATTAGTAGCTCAACGACCAGTGGATCGTTATGGGGCATGTGGAGCCCAGCCGTGTCGGCTTCTATGAAGGTTATTGGTACGCCGCTTGCCGAAACTTGGGTATTTTGCTATGCTGCAATCGCTTCTCGGCTGTGTTCCTTGATCACTTAAACTAAGTAGTTGCAAGACTCGAGTGCTCCCATAATCATGTGTACTCGTTTTTGGGCTTTTGGGGTTATGTGATCCTCAGACTATTCTTCACGATCTCACTTTGGTGGTTCAACATCGGCATTATCTTTGCTTGCTCAGGATTATCCGTGGTTTGTCTATCGGTGTTAACACGTCGACGACCTCCGGCTCGGCGAGGCCTGCTGTTAGGTTGGAGAGCGCCCTGAGTTGAGATCTCACCCCTTCTGAAACTCTGAAGTAGTAGATCCTTGAGGTGTTGGCACTCTTCGGTGCTATGGCCTTTTCTTTTATAAAATTCACAGTAGGTGTTGATCCGTAAATCACACAAAAGGGGTAAAACAGTACTTCAATCGGAATCTCGTTTATTGATCAAGAGTCGGCGTTACAACAGAGTTTTAGTAAGATGGCAAAGACAAAAGAACTTGAGATCGGTAAAGGAGCTCTCTCGTGTTCTCTCTCGTCTCTGCGGAAGTTGTGGATTCTTTTAAGAGAAAATTACCCATAATAACGCTAATCTTTAATGTAATTACTAGAATAACACCTCCGAAACCGAGTTGACTATAATAACACAACTCTTTTGTTAAAAGACAGAAACCCCCTATTTGAGTTCTTTATTTATAGAATTGCCATTTTGATTTATTTTTTACAGAAAAAAAAAATAAAAATATAAAACTAAAAAAAAACCCCTTCTCTCCCTTAAATCTATTCAGACCCAAAAAAAAAAAAAAATTGTGCCTCGCCGCGCCTCGCCACGCCTCGCCGCGCCTCGCCACGCCTCGCCTCGCCCTCGCCTCGCCCTCGCCGCGCCTCGCCTCGCCTCTCCTCGCCTCGCCCTAGCTGCAAGAACCAGCGACTCGCCGCCCTCGTTCTCGTTCATCATTGTCGTCGCCGTCATCGTCTATTCTCTCTCTCTCTCTCTCTTGCGACTTTTCGTTTTCCTCTTAGATGCAGACTTGTTTTCATGTGTTGCAGACTTGTTTTCATGTGTTGCAGACTTGTTTTCAGCGTCCATAACTGTCCTCGTCGTCCTCGTTCATCATTGTCGTCGCC